>BSDF01000133.1:0-42493 GCA_027925045.1 Hypotaenidia okinawae
GCTAAATTTCCAGCCATAACTTCCAAACTAAAGAAGCTAGAGATGAAACCAATACCTCCTCTGAAACCTCTGAAGACAACACAGAAGCAGCCCCTGTCACTCTGGCTCTCAGCCTTTTCCCTTGCCAGGAAAGAGGGAACACACCTGATACCTCTTAAGGTGTTTTACTCGGCCGTAGCAGACTGCAATTCAAAACATGCTAAACGTCCAGCCGTAACTCCCAAACTAAACAAGCTAGAGATGAAACCAATACCTCGTATGAAACCTCTGTAGAGAACACAGAAGCAACCACTGTCACTCTGGCTCTCAGCCTTTTCCCTTGCCAGGAAAGAGTGAACTCACCTGATACCTCTTAAGGTGTTTTCCTCTGCAGTAGCAGACTGCAATTAAAAACATGCTAAACGTCTAGCCATAACTCCCAAACTAGAGAAGCTAGAGATGAAACCAATACCTCGTCTGAAACCTCGGAAGAGAACTCAGAAGCAGCCCCTGTCACTCTGGCTCTCAGCCTTTTCCCTTTCCAGGAAAGAGTGAACTCACCTGATACCTCTTAAGGTGTTTTCCTCTGCAGTAGCAGACTGCAATTAAAAACATGCTAAACGTCCAGCCATAACTCCCAAACTAGAGAAGCTAGAGATGAAACCCATAACTTGTCTGAAACCTCTGAAGAGAACACAGAAGCAGCCCCTGTCACTGTGGCTCTCAGACGTTTCCGTTACCAGGAAAGAGGGAACATTCCTGTTACCTCCTAAGGTGTTTTTCTCGACTGTAGCAGACTGCAATTCAAAACATGCTAATCTTCCAGCCATAACTACCACACTAGAGAAGCTAGAGATGAAACCGATACCTCGTCTGAAACCTCTGAAGAGAACTCTGAAGCAGCCCCTGTCACTCTGGCTCTCAGCCTTTTCCCTTTCCAGGAAAGAGGGAACTCACCTGATACCTCTTAAGGTGTTTTACTCGGCCGTAGCAGACTGCAATTAAAAACATGCTAAACGTCCAGCCATAACTCCCAAACTAGAGAAGCTAGAGATTAAACCCATACTTTGCCTTAAACCTCTGAAGAAAACACAGAAGCAGCCTCTCTCACTCTGGCTCTCAGCCTTTTCACTTTCCAGGAAAGAGGGAACTCACCTGATACCTCTTAAGGTGTTTTCCTTGGCTGTAGCAGACTGCAATTCAAAACATTCTACACGTCCAGCTATAAATTCAACACTCAATAAGGTAGAGATGAAACCCATACCTTGTCTTAATCCTCGGAAGAGAACTCAGAAGCAGCCCCTGTCACTCTGGCTCTCAGCCGTTTCCCTTGCCAGGAAAGAGGGAACATTCCTGTTACCTCCTAAGGTGTTTTCCTCGGCTGTAGCAGACTGCAATTCAAATCGTGCTAAATTTCCAGACATAACTACCACACTAAACAAGCTAGAGTTGAAACCCATACCTCGTCTGAAACCTCTGAAGAGAACACAGAAGCAGCCCCTGTCACTCTGGCTCTCAGCTTTTTCCGTTACCAGGAAATAGGGAACAAACCTGATACCTCTTAAGGTGTTTTCCTCGGCCGTAGCAGACTGCAATTCAAAACATGTTAAACTTCCAGCCATAACTACCACACTAAAGAAGCTAGAGATGAAACCCATACCTCGTCTGAAAACTCTCACAAGAACACAGAAGCAGCCCCTGTCACTATGGCTCTCAGCCTTTTCCGTTGCCAGGAAAGAGGGAACAAACCTGATACCTCTTAAGGTGTTTTTCTCGGCTGTAGCAGACTGCAATTAAAAACATGCTAAACGTCCAGCCATAACTCCCAAACTAGAGAAGCTAGAGATGAAACCCATACCTCGCCTGAAACCTCTGAAGAGAACACAGAAGCAGCACCTGTCACTCTGGCTCTCAGCTGTTTCTGTTGCCAGGAAAGAGGGAACATTCCTGTTACCTCCTAAGGTGTTTTTCTCGGCTGCAGCAGACTGCAATAAAAAACATGCTAAATGTCCTGCAATAAATCCCACAATCAATAGGGTAGAGATAAAACCCATACCTTTTCTGAAACCTCTGAAGAGAACACAGAAGCAGCCCCTGTCACTCTAACTCTCAGTCTTTTCCCTTGCCAGGAAAGAGGGAACACACATGATACTTCTGACGGTGTTTTCCTTGGCCGTATCAGACTGCAATTGAAAACATGCTAAATGTCCAGCAATAACTTTCAAACTAGAGAAGCTAGAAAAGAAACCCATACCTCATCTGAAACCTCCGAAGAGAACACAGAAGTAGCCCCTGTCACTATGGCTTTCAGCCTTTTCCCTTGCCAGGAAAGAGGGAACATGCCTGTTACCTCCTAAGGTGTTTTTCTCGGCCGTAGCAGACTGCAATTAAAAACATGCTAAACGTCCAGCCGTAACTCCTAAACTAAAGAAGCTAGAGATGAAACCCATACCTCTTCTGAAACCTCTCACAAGAACACAGAAGCAGCCCCTGTCACTATGGCTCTCAGCCTTTTCCGTTGCCAGGAAAGAGGGAACAAACCTGATACCTCTTAAGGTGTTTTTCTCGGCTGTAGCAGACTGCAATTAAAAACATGCTAAACGTCCAGCCATAACTCCCAAACTAGAGAAGCTAGAGATGAAACCCATACCTCACCTGAAACCTCTGAAGAGAACACAGAAGCAGCACCTGTCACTCTGGCTCTCAGCCGTTTCTGTTGCCAGGAAAGAGGGAACATTCCTGTTACCTCCTAAGGTGTTTTTCTCGGCTGT
Source organism: Hypotaenidia okinawae (assembly GCA_027925045.1). Taxonomy (NCBI): domain Eukaryota; kingdom Metazoa; phylum Chordata; class Aves; order Gruiformes; family Rallidae; genus Hypotaenidia; species Hypotaenidia okinawae. The sequence continues at coordinate 2,751 of BSDF01000133.1, forward strand.
AGCAGACTGCAATTAAAAACATGCTAAACGTCCTATAATAAATCCCACACTCAATAACGTAGAGATGAAACCAATACCTCGTCTGAAACCTCTGAAGAGAACACAGAAGCAGCCACTGTCACTCTGGCTCTCAGCCTTTTCCATTGCCAGGAAAGAGGGAACATGCCTGTTATCCACTAAGGTGTTTTTCTCGGCCGTAGCAGACTGCAATTCAAAACATGCTAAATTTCCAGCCATAACTTCCAAACTAAAGAAGCTAGAGATGAAACCAATACCTCCTCTGAAACCTCTGAAGACAACACAGAAGCAGCCCCTGTCACTCTGGCTCTCAGCCTTTTCCCTTGCCAGGAAAGAGGGAACACACCTGATACCTCTTAAGGTGTTTTACTCGGCCGTAGCAGACTGCAATTCAAAAAATGCTAAACTTCCAGCCATAACTACCACACTAAAGAAGCTAGAGATGAAACCCATACCTTGTCTTAATCCTCGGAAGAGAACTCAGAAGCAGCCCCTGTCACTCTGGCTCTCAGCCGTTTCCCTTGCCAGGAAAGAGGGAACATTCCTGTTACCTCCTAAGGTGTTTTTCTCGGCTGTAGGAGACTGCAATTCAAAACATGCTAAACGTCCAGCTGTAACTCCCAAACTAAACAAGCTAGAGATGAAAGCAATACCTCGTCTGAAACCTCTGTAGAGATCGCAGAAGCAAGCCCTGTCACTCTGGCTCTCAGCCTTTTCCCTTGCCAGGAAAGAGGGAAAAAACCTGATACCCCTTAAAGGTGTTTTCCTCGGCCGTAGCAGACTGCATTTGAAAACGTGCTAAACGTCCAGCAATAAATTCCACACTCAATAAGGTTGAGATGAAAAACATACCTCGTATGAAACCTCGGAAGAGAACTCAGAAGCAGCCCCTGTCACTCTGGCTCTCAGCCTTTTCCCTTTCCAGGAAAGAGGGAACTCACCTGATACCTCTTAAGGTGTTTTACTCGGACGTAGCAGACTGCAATTAAAAACATGCTAAACCTCCAGCCATAACTCCCAAACTAGAGAAGCTAGAAATTAAACCCATACTTTGCCTGAAACCTCTGAAGAAAACACAGAAGCAGCCTCTCTCACTCTGGCTCTCAGCCTTTTCACTTTCCAGGAAAGAGGGAACTCACCTTATACCTCTTAAGGTGTTTTCCTCGGCCGTAGCAGACTGCAATTAAAAACATGCTAAACGTCCAGCCATAACTCCCAAACTAGAGAAGCTAGAGATTAAACCCATACTTTGCCTGAAACCTCTGAAGAAAACACAGAAGCAGCCTCTCTCACTCTGGCTCTCAGCCTTTTCCCTTCCCAGGAAAGAGGGAAGAAACCTGATACCCCTTAAAGGTGTTTTTTTCGGCTGTAGCAGACTGCAATCCAAAACATGCTAAACGTCCAGCAGTAACTCCCGAACTAAAGAAGCTAGAGATGAAACCAATACCTCGTCTGAAACCTCTGAAGAGAAAACAGAAGCAGCCCCTGTCACTCGTGCTCTCAGCCGTTTCCCTTGCCAGGAAAGAGGGAACATTCCTGTTACATCCTAAGGCGTTTTTCTCAGCTGTAGCAGACAGCAATTAAAAACATGCTAAACGTCCAATAATAAATCCCACACTCAATAACGTAGAGATGAAACCAATACCTCGTCTGAAACCTCTGAAGAGAACAGAGAAGCAGCCACTGTCACTCTGGCTCTCAGCCTTTTCCATTGCCAGGAAAGAGGGAACATGCCTGTTATCCACTAAGGTGTTTTTCTCGGCCGTAGCAGACTGCAATTCTAAACATGCTAAATTTCCAGCCATAACTTCCAAACTAAAGAAGCTAGAGATGAAACCAATACCTCCTCTGAAACCTCTGAAGACAACACAGAAGCAGCCCCTGTCACTCTGGCTCTCAGCCTTTTCCCTTGCCAGGAAAGAGGGAACACACCTGATACCTCTTAAGGTGTTTTACTCGGCCGTAGCAGACTGCAATTCAAAACATGCTAAACTTCCAGCCATAACTACCACACTAAAGAAGCTAGAGATGAAACCAATACCTCCTCTGAAACCTCTGAAGAGAGCACAGAAGCAGCCCCTGTCACTCTGGCTCTCAGCCGTTTCAGTTGCCAGGAAAGAGGGAACATTCCTGTTACCTCCTAAGGTGTTTTTCTCGGCTGTAGCAGACTGCAATTCAAAACATGCTAAACGTCCAGCTGTAACTCCCAAACTAAACAAGCTAGAGATGAAAGCAATACCTCGTCTGAAACCTCTGTAGAGAATGCAGAAGCAACCCCTGTCACTCTGGCTCTCAGCCTTTTCCCTTGCCAGGAAAGAGGGAAAAAACCTGATACCCCTTAAAGGTGTTTTCCTCGGCCGTAGCAGACTGCATTTGAAAACGTGCTAAACGTCCAGCAATAAATCCCACACTCAATAAGGTTGAGATGAAAACCATAACTCGTCTGAAACCTCGGAAGAGAACTCAGAAGCAGCCCCTGTCACTCTGGCTCTCAGCCTTTTCCCTTTCCAGGAAAGAGGGAACTCACCTGATACCTCTTAAGGTGTTTTCCTCGGCCGTAGCAGACTGCAATTAAAAACATGCTAAACGTCCAGCCATATCTCCCAAACTAGAGAAGCTAGAGATGAAACCCATACTTTGCCTGAAACCTCTGAAGAGAACACAGAGGCAGCCCCTGTCACTCTGGCTCTCAGCCTTTTCCGTTACCAGGAAATAGGGAACAAACCTGATACCTCTTAAGGTGTTTTCCTCGGCCGTAGCAGACTGCAATTCAAAACATGCTAAACTTCCAGCCATAACTACCACACTAAAGAAGCTAGAGATGAAACCCATACCTCGTCTGAAACCTCTGAAGAGAACACAGAAGCAGCCCCTGTCACTATGGCTCTCAGCCTTTTCCCTTGCCAGGAAAGAGGGAACATTCCTGTTACCTCCTAAGGTGTTTTTCTCGGCTGTAGCAGACTGCAATTCAAAACATGCTAAACGTCCAGCAATATCTCCCAAACTAAAGAAGCTAGAGATGAAACAAATACCTCGTCTGAAACCTCTGAAGAGAAAACATAAGCAGCCCCTGTCACTCTGGCTCTCAGCCGTTTCCCTTGCCAGGAAAGAGGGAACATTCCTGTTACATCCTAAGGCGTTTTTCTCAGCTGTAGCAGACAGCAATTAAAAACATGCTAAACGTCCAACAATAAATCCCACACTCAATAACGTAGAGATGAAACCAATACCTCGTCTGAAACCTCTGAAGAGAACAGAGAAGCAGCCACTGTCACTCTGGCTCTCAGCCTTTTCCATTGCCAGGAAAGAGGGAACATGCCTGTTATCCACTAAGGTGTTTTTCTCGGCCGTAGCAGACTGCAATTCAAAACATGCTAAATTTCCAGCCATAACTCCCGAACTAAAGAAGCTAGAGATGAAACCAATACCTCCTCTGAAACCTCTGAAGAGAACACAGAAGCAGCCCCTGTCACTCTGGCTCTCAGCCTTTTCCCTTGCCAGAAAGAGGGAACACACCTGATACCTCTTAAGGTGTTTTACTCGGCCGTAGCAGACTGCAATTCAAAACATGCTAAACTTCCAGCCATAACTACCACACTAAAGAAGCTAGAGATGAAACCCATACCTCGTCTGAAACCTCTGAAGAGAACACAGAAGCAGCCCCTGTCACTCTGGCTCTCAGCCGTTTCCGTTGCCAGGAAAGAGGGAACATTCCTGTTACCTCCTAAGGTGTTTTTCTCGGCTGTAGCAGACTGCAATTCAAAACATGCTAAAAGTCCAGCCATAACTCCCAAACTAAACAAGCTAGAGATGAAAGCAATACCTCGTCTGAAACCTCTGTAGAGAATGCAGAAGCAACCCCTGTCACTCTGGCTCTCAGCCTTTTCCCTTGCCAGGAAAGAGGGAACAAACCTGATACCCCTTAAAGGTGTTTTCCTCGGCCGTAGCAGACTGCATTTGAAAACGTGCTAAACGTCCAGCAATAAATCCCACACTCAATAAGGTTGAGATGAAAAACATACCTCGTATGAAACCTCGGAAGAGAACACAGAAGCAGCCCCTGTCACTCTGGCTCTCAGCCTTTTCCCTTTCCAGGAAAGAGGGAACTCACCTGATACCTCTTAAGGTGTTTTCCTCGGCCGTAGCAGACTGCAATTAAAAACATGCTAAACTTCCAGCCATAACTCCCAAACTAAGGAAGCTAGAGATGAAACCCATACTTTGCCTGAAACCTCTGAAGAAAACACAGAAATAGCATCTCTCACTCTAACTCTCAGTCTTTTCCCTTGCCAGGAAAGAGGGAACACACATGATACTTCTGAAGGTGTTTTCCTCGGCCGTAGCAGACAGCAATTCAAAACATGCTAAACTTCCAGCCATAACTACCACACTAAAGAAGCTAGAGATGAAACCCATACCTCGTCTGAAACCTCTGAAGAGAACACAGAAGCAGCCCCTGTCACTATGGCTCTCAGCCTTTTCCCTTGCCAGGAAAGAGGGAACATTCCTGTTACCTCCTAAAGGGTTTTTCTCGGCTGTAGCAGACTGCAATTAAAAACATGCTAAACGTCCTATAATAAATCCCACACTCAATAACGTAGAGATGAAACCAATACCTCGTCTGAAACCTCTGAAGAGAACACAGAAGCAGCACCTGTCACTCTGGCTCTCAGCCTTTTTCCTTGCCAGGAAAGAGGGAACATTCCTGTTACCTCCTAAGGTGTTTTTCTCGGCTGTAGCAGACTGCAATTCAAAACATGCTAAACTTCCAGCCGTAACTCCCAAACTAAAGAAGCTAGAGATGAAACCAATACCTCCTCTGAAACCTCTGAAGAGAACACAGAAGCAGCCCATGTCACTCTGGCTATCAGCCTTTTCCCTTGCCAGGAAAGAGGGAACACACCTGATACCTCTTAAGGTGTTTTACTCGGCCGTAGCAGACTGCAATTCAAAACATGCTAAACGTCCAGCCATAACTCCCAAACTAAACAAGCTAGAGATGAAACCAATACCTCGTCTGAAAGCTCTGTAGAGAACACAGAAGCAACCCCTGTCACTCTGGCTCTCAGCCTTTTCCCTTTCCAGGAAAGAGGGAACATTCCTGTTACCTCTTAAGGTGTTTTCCTCGGCCGTAGCAGACGGCAATTAAAAACATGCTAAACATCCAGCCATAACTCCCAAACTAGAGAAGCTAGATATGTAACCCATACCTCTTCTGAAACCTCTGAAGAGAACACAGAAGCAGCACCTGTCACTCTGGCTCTCAGCCTTTTCCCTTGCCAGGAAAGAGGGAACATTCATGTTACCTCCTAAGGTGTTTTTCTCGGCTGCAGCAGACTGCAATTAAAAACATGCTAAATGTCCAGCAATAAATCCCACAATCAATACGGTAGAGATAAAACCCATACCTTTTCTGAAACCTCTGAAGAGAACACAGAAGCAGCCCCTGTCACTGTGGCTCTCAGCCGTTTCCGTTGCCAGGAAAGAGGGAACACACCTGATACCTCTTAAGGTGTTTTACTCGGCCGTAGCAGACTGCAATTCAAAACATGCTACACGTCCAGCTATAAATTCAACACTCAATAAGGTAGAGTTGAAACCCATACCTCGTCTGAAACCTCTGAAGAGAAAACATAAGCAGCCCCTGTCTCTCTGGCTCTCACCCTTTTCCTTTACCAGGAAAGAGGGAACACACCTGATACCTCTTAAGGTGTTGTCCTCGGCCGTAGCAGACTGCAATTCAAAACATGCTAAACTTCCAGCCATAACTACCACACTAAAGAAGCTAGAGATGAAACCCATACCTCGTCTGATACCTCTGAAGAGAACACAGAGGCAGCCCCTGTCACTCTGGCTCTCAGCTGTTTCCCTTGCCAGGAAAGAGGGAACATTCCTGTTACCTCCTAAGGTGTTTTTCTCGGCTGTAGCAGACTGCAATTAAAACATGCTAAACGTCCAGCAATAACTCCCAAACTAAAGAAGCTAGAGATGAAACCAATTCCTCGTCTGAAACCTCTGAAGAGAACACAGAAGCAGACCCTGTCACTCTGGCTCTCAGCCTTTTCCGTTCCCAGGAAAGAGGGAACATTCCTGTTACCTCCTAAGGTGTTTTTCTCGACTGTAGCAGACTGCAATTCAAAACATGCTAAACTTCCAGCCATAACTACCACACTAAAGAAGCTAGAGATGAAAGCAATACCTCGTCTGAAACCTCTGAAGAGAACACAGAGGCAGCCCATGTCACTCTGGCTCTCAGCCGTTTCCCTTGACAGGAAAGAGGGAACATTCCTGTTACCTCCTAAGGTGTTTTTCTCGGCTGAAGCAGACTGCAATTCAAAACGTGCTAAATTTCCAGACATAACTACCACACTAAAGAAGCTAGAGATGAAACCAATACCTCGTCTGAAACCTCTGAAGAGAAAACAGAAGCAGCCCCTGTCACTCTGGCTCTCAGCCTTTTCCCTTGCCAGTAAAGAGGGAACTCACGTGATACCTCTTAAGGTGTTTTCCTCGGCCGTAGCAGACTGCAATTAAAAACACGCTAAACGTCCAGCCATAACTCCCAAACTAGAGAAGCTAGATATGTAACCCATACCTTGTCTGAAACCTCTGAAGAGAACACAGAAGCAGCCCCTGTCACTCTGGCTCTCAGCCGTTTCCCTTGCCAGGAAAGAGGGAACATTCCTGTTACCTCCTAAGGTGTTTTTCTCGGCTGTAGCAGACTGCAATTAAAACATGCTAAACGTCCAATAATAAATCCCACACTCAATAACGTAGAGATGAAACCAATACCTCGTCTGAAACCTCTGAAGAGAACAGAGAAGCAGCCACTGTCACTCTAGCTCTCAGCCTTTTCCATTCCCAGGAAAGAGGGAACATGCCTGTTATCCACTAAGGTGTTTTTCTCGGCCGTAGCAGACTGCAATTCAAAACATGCTAAACTTCCAGCCGTAACTCCCAAAATAATGAAGCTAGGGATGAAACCCATACCTCGTCTGAAACCTCTGAAGAGAACACAGAAGCAGCCCCTGTCACTCTGGCTCTCAGCCGTTTCCCTTGACAGGAAAGAGGGAACACACCTGATACCTCTTAAGGTGCTTTACTCGGCCGTAGCAGACTGCAATTCAAAACATGCTAAACTTCCAGCCATAACTCCCAAACTAAAGAAGCTAGAGATGAAACAAATACCTCGTCTAAAACCTCTGAAGAGAAAACAGAAGCAGCCCCTGTCACTCTGGCTCTCAGCCGTTTCCTTTGCCAGGAAAGAGGGAACATTCCTGTTACCTCCTAAAGGGTTTTTCTCGGCTGTAGCAGACTGCAATTAAAAACATGCTAAACGTCCAATAATAAATCCCACACTCAATAACGTAGAGATTAAACCAATATCTCCTCTGAAACCTCTGAAAACAACACAGAAGCAGCCCCTGTCACTCTGGCTCTCAGCCGTTTCCGTTACCAGGAAAGAGGGAACACTCCTGTTATCCACTAAGGTGTTTTTCTCGGCTGTAGCAGACTGCAATTCAAAACATGCTAAACGTCCAGCAATAACTCCCAAACTAAAGAAGCTAGAGATGAAACCAATACCTCGTCTAAAACCTCTTAAGCGAAAACAGAAGCAGCCCGTGTCACTCGTGCTCTCAGCCGCTTCCCTTGCCAGGAAAGAGGGAACATTCCTGTTACCTCTTAAGGGGTTTTTCTCGGCCGTGGCAGACTGCAATTCAAAACATGCTACACATCCAGCTATAAATTCAAAACTAAAGAAGCTAGAGATGAAACCAATACCTCGTCTAAAACCTCTTAAGCGAAAACAGAAGCAGCCCCTGTCACTCGTGCTCTCAGCCGTTTCCCTTGCCAGGAAAGAGGGAACATTCCTGTTACCTCCTAAGGGGTTTTTCTCGGCCGTAGCAGACTGCAATTCAAAACATGCTACACATCCAGCTATAAATTCAACACTAAAGAAGCTAGAGATGAAACCAATACCTCGTCTGAAAGCTCTGTAGAGAACACAGAAGCAACCCCTGTCACTCTGGCTCTCAGCCTTTTCCCTTTCCAGGAAAGAGGGAACATTCCTGTTACCTCTTAAGGTGTTTTCCTCGGCCGTAGCAGACTGCAACTAAAAACATGCTAAACATCCAGCAATAACTCCCAAACTAGAGAAGCTAGATATGTAACCCATACCTTGTCTAAAACCTCTGAAGAGAACACAGAAGCAGCACCTGTCACTCTGGCTCTCAGCCTTTTCCCTTGCCAGGAAAGAGGGAACATTCCTGTTACCTCCTAAGGTGTTTTTCTCGGTTGCAGCAGACTGCAATTAAAAACATGCTAAATGTCCAGCAATAAATCCCACAATCAATACGGTAGAGATAAAACCCATACCTTTTCTGAAACCTCTGAAGAGAACACAGAAGCAGCCCCTGTCAGTCTGGCTCGCAGCCTTTTCCCTTGCCAGGAAAGAGGGAACACACCTGATACCTCTTAAGGTGTTTTACTCGGCCGTAGCAGACTGCAATTCAAAATATGCTACACGTCCAGCTATAAATTCAACACTAAATAAGGTAGAGTTGAAACCCATACCTCGTCTGAAACCTCTGAAGAGAAAACAGAAGCAGCCCCTGTCACTCTGGCTCTCACCCTTTTCCTTTACCAGGAAAGAGGGAACACACCTGATACCTCTTAAGGTGTTGTCCTCGGCCGTAGCAGACTGCAATTCAAAACATGCTAAACTTCCAGCCATAACTACCACACTAAAGAAGCTAGAGATGAAACACATACCTCGTCTGATACCTCTGAAGAGAACACAGAGGCAGCCCCTGTCACTCTGGCTCTCAGCCTTTTCCCTTGCTAGGAAAGAGGGAACATTCCTGTTACCTCCTAAGGTGTTTTTCTCGGCTGTAGCAGACTGCAATTCAAAACATGCTAAATGTCCAGCAATAACTCCCAAACTAAGGAAGCTAGAGATGAAACCAATTCCTCGTCTGAAACCTCTGAAGAGAACACAGAAGAAGCCCCTGTCACTCTGGCTCTCAGCCGTTTCCCTTGCCAGGAAAGAGGGAACATTCCTGTTACCTCCTAAGGGGTTTTTCTCGGCTGTAGCAGACTGCAATTCAAAACATGCTAAACGTCCAGCAATAACTCCCAAACTAGAGAAGCTAGAGATGAAACCAATACCTCGTCTGAAACCTCTTAAGGGAAAACAGAAGCAGCCCCTGTCACTCGTGCTCTCAGCCGTTTCCCTTGCCAGGAAAGAGGGAACATTCCTGTTACCTCCTAAGGGTTTTTTCTCGGCCGCAGCAGACTGCAATTCAAAACATGCTACACATCCAGCTATAAATTCAAAACTAAAGAAGCTAGACATGAAACCAATACCTCGTCTGATACCTCTGAAGAGAACACAGAAGCAGCCCCTGTCACTCTGGCTCTCAGCTGTTTCCTTTGCCAGGAAAGAGGGAACATTCCTGTTACCTCCTAAGGTGTTTTTCTCGGCTGTAGCAGACTGCAATTCAAAACATGCTAAATGTCCAGCAATAACTCCCAAAATAGAGAAGCTAGAGATGAAACCCATACCTCGTGTGAAACCTCTGAAGAGAACACAGAAGCAGCCCCTGTCACTCGTGCTCTCAGCCGTTTCCCTTGCCAGGAAAGAGGGAACATTCCTGTTACCTCCTAAGGTGTTTTTCTCGGCCGTAGCAAACTGCAATTCAAAACATGCTACACATCCAGCTATAAATTCAACACTAAAGAAGCTAGAGATGAAACCAATACCTCGTCTGATACCTCTGAAGAGAACACAGAAGCAGCCCCTGTCACTCTAGCTCTCAGCCTTTTCCCTTGACAGGAAAGAGGGAACACACCTGATACCCCTTAAGGTTTTTTCCTCGGCCGTAGCAGACTGCATTTGAAAACATACTAAACGTCCAGGAATAAATCCCACACTCAATAAGGTAGAGTTGAAACCGATACCTCGTCTGAAACCTCTGTAGAGAACACAGAAGCAGCCCCTGTCACTCTGGCTCTCAGCCTTTTCCCTTGCCAGGAAAGAGGGAACTCATCTGATACCTCTTAAGGTGTTTTTCTCGGCCGTAGCAGACCGCAATTAAAAACATGCTAAACGTACAGCCATAACTCCCAAACTAGAGAAGCTATATATGTAACACATACCTTGTCTGAAACCTCTGAAGAGAACACAGAAGCAGCCCCTGTCACTCTGGCTCTCAGCTGTTTCCTTTGCCAGGAAAGAGGGAACATTCCTGTTACCTCCTAAGGTGTTTTTCTCGGCTGTAGCAAACTGCAATTCAAACCATGCTAAACGTCCAGCCGTAACTCCCAAACTGAACAAGAGAGAGATGAAACCAATACCTCGTCTGAAAACTCTGTAGAGAACACAGAAGCAACCCCTGTCACTCTGGCTCTCAGCCTTTTCCCTTGCCAGGAAAGAGGGAACACACCGGATACCTATTAAGGTGTTTTACTCGGCCGTAGCAGACTGAAATTGAAAACATGCTAAATGTCCAGCAATAACTTTCAAACTAGAGAAGCTAGAGATGAAACCCATACCTCGTCTTAAACCTCGGAAGAGAACACAGAAGCAGCCCCTGTCACTCTGGCTCTCAGCCTTTTCCCTTTCCAGGAAAGAGGGAACATTCCTGTTACCTCTTAAGGTGTTTTCCTCGGCCGTAGCAGACAGCAACTAAAACCATGCTAAACATCCAGCAATAACTCCCAAACTAGAGAAGCTAGATATGTAACCCATACCTTGTCTAAAACCTCTGAAGAGAACACAGAAGCAGCACCTGTCACTCTGGCTCTCAGCCTTTTCCCTTGCCAGGAAAGAGGGAACATTCCTGTTACCTTCTAAGGTGTTTTTCTCGGTTGCAGCAGACTGCAATTAAAAACATGCTAAATGTCCAGCAATAAATCCCACAATCAATACGGTAGAGATAAAACCCATACCTTTTCTGAAACCTCTGAAGAGAACACAGAAGCAGCCCCTGTCAGTCTGGCTCGCAGCCTTTTCCCTTGCCAGGAAAGAGGGAACACACCTGATACCTCTTAAGGTGTTTTACTCGGCCGTAGCAGACTGCAATTCAAAATATGCTACACGTCCAGCTATAAATTCAACACTCAATAAGGTAGAGTTGAAACCCATACCTCGTCTGAAACCTCTGAAGAGAAAACAGAAGCAGCCCCTGTCACTCTGGCTCTCACCCTTTTCCTTTACCAGGAAAGAGGGAACACACCTGATACCTCTTAAGGTGTTGTCCTCGGCCGTAGCAGACTGCAATTCAAAACATGCTAAACTTCCAGCCATAACTACCACACTAAAGAAGCTAGAGATGAAACACATACCTCGTCTGATACCTCTGAAGAGAACACAGAGGCAGCCCCTGTCACTCTGGCTCTCAGCCTTTTCCCTTGCTAGGAAAGAGGGAACATTCCTGTTACCTCCTAAGGTGTTTTTCTCGGCTGTAGCAGACTGCAATTAAAAACATGCTAAATGTCCAGCAATAACTCCCAAACTAAGGAAGCTAGAGATGAAACCAATTCCTCGTCTGAAACCTCTGAAGAGAACACAGAAGCAGCCCCTGTCACTCGTGCTCTCAGCCGTTTCCCTTGCCAGGAAAGAGGGAACATTCCTGTTACCTCCTAAGGTGTTTTTCTCGGCTGTAGCAGACTGCAATTCAAAACATGCTAAACGTCCAGCAATAACTCCCAAAATAGAGAAGCTAGAGATGAAACCCATACCTCGTGTGAAACCTCTGAAGAGAACACAGAAGCAGCCCCTGTCACTCGTGCTCTCAGCCGTTTCCCTTGCCAGGAAAGAGGGAACATTCCTGTTACCTCCTAAGGTGTTTTTCTCGGCCGTAGCAAACTGCAATTCAAAACATGCTACACATCCAGCTATAAATTCAACACTAAAGAAGCTAGAGATGAAACCAATACCTCGTCTGATACCTCTGAAGAGAACACAGAAGCAGCCCCTGTCACTCTAGCTCTCAGCCTTTTCCCTTGACAGGAAAGAGGGAACACACCTGATACCCCTTAAGGTTTTTTTCTCGGCCGTAGCAGACTGCATTTGAAAACATACTAAACGTCCAGGAATAAATCCCACACTCAATAAGGTAGAGTTGAAACCGATACCTCGTCTGAAACCTCTGTAGAGAACACAGAAGCAGCCCCTGTCACTCGTGCTCTCAGCCGTTTCCCTTGCCAGGAAAGAGGGAACATTCCTGTTACCTCCTAAGGGTTTTTTCTCGGCCGCAGCAGACTGCAATTCAAAACATGCTACACATCCAGCTATAAATTCAAAACTAAAGAAGCTAGAGATGAAACCAATACCTCGTCTGATACCTCTGAAGAGAACACAGAAGCAGCCCCTGTCACTCTGGCTCTCAGCCTTTTCCCTTGCCAGGAAAGAGGGAACATTCCTGTTACCTCCTAAGGTGTTTTTCTCGGCTGTAGCAGACTGCAATTCAAAACATGCTAAATGTCCAGCAATAACTCCCAAAATAGAGAAGCTAGAGATGAAACCCATACCTCGTGTGAAACCTCTGAAGAGAACACAGAAGCAGCCCCTGTCACTCGTGCTCTCAGCCTTTTCCCTTGCCAGGAAAGAGGGAACATTCCTGTTACCTCCTAAGGTGTTTTTCTCGGCCGTAGCAAACTGCAATTCAAAACATGCTACACATCCAGCTATAAATTCAACACTAAAGAAGCTAGAGATGAAACCAATACCTCGTCTGATACCTCTGAAGAGAACACAGAAGCAGCCCCTGTCACTCTAGCTCTCAGCCTTTTCCCTTGACAGGAAAGAGGGAACACACCTGATACCCCTTAAGGTTTTTTCCTCGGCCGTAGCAGACTGCATTTGAAAACATACTAAACGTCCAGGAATAAATCCCACACTCAATAAGGTAGAGTTGAAACCGATACCTCGTCTGAAACCTCTGTAGAGAACACAGAAGCAGCCCCTGTCACTCTGGCTCTCAGCCTTTTCCCTTGCCAGGAAAGAGGGAACTCATCTGATACCTCTTAAGGTGTTTTTCTCGGCCGTAGCAGACCGCAATTAAAAACATGCTAAACGTACAGCCATAACTCCCAAACTAGAGAAGCTATATATGTAACACATACCTTGTCTGAAACCTCTGAAGAGAACACAGAAGCAGCCCCTGTCACTCTGGCTCTCAGCTGTTTCCTTTGCCAGGAAAGAGGGAACATTCCTGTTACCTCCTAAGGTGTTTTTCTCGGCTGTAGCAAACTGCAATTCAAACCATGCTAAACGTCCAGCCGTAACTCCCAAACTGAACAAGAGAGAGATGAAACCAATACCTCGTCTGAAAACTCTGTAGAGAACACAGAAGCAACCCCTGTCACTCTGGCTCTCAGCCTTTTCCCTTGCCAGGAAAGAGGGAACACACCGGATACCTATTAAGGTGTTTTACTCGGCCGTAGCAGACTGAAATTGAAAACATGCTAAATGTCCAGCAATAACTTTCAAACTAGAGAAGCTAGAGATGAAACCCATACCTCGTCTTAAACCTCGGAAGAGAACACAGAAGCAGCCCCTGTCACTCTGGCTCTCAGCCTTTTCCCTTGCCAGGAAAGAGGGAACAAACCTGATACCTCTTAAGGTGTTTTCCCTGGCCGTACCAGACTGCAATTAAAAACATGCTAAATGTCCAGCCATAACTTCCGAACTAGAGAAGCTAGTAAAGAAACCCATACCTCATCTGAAACCTCCGAAGAGAACACAGAAGCAGCCCCTGTCACTCTGGCTCTCAGCCTTTTCCCTTGCCAGGAAAGAGGGAACATTCCTGTTACCTCCTAAGGTGTTTTTCTCGGCTGCAGCAGACTGCAATTAAAAACATGCTAAACTTCCAGCCATAACTCCCAAAATAGAGAAGCTAGAGATGAAACCCATACCTTGTCTGAAACCTCTGAAGAGAACACAGAAGCAACCCCTGTCACTCTGGCTCTCAGCCTTTTCCCTTGCCAGGAAAGAGGGAACATTCCTGTTACCTCCTAAGGTGTTTTCCCTGGCCGTAGCAGACTGCAATTAAAAACATGCTAAACGTCCAGCCATAACTCCCAAACTAGAGAAGCTAGATATGTAACCCATACCTTGTCTGAAACCTCTGAAGAGAACACAGAAGCAGCCCCTGTCACTCTGGCTCTCAGAGGTTTCCGTTACCAGGAAAGAGGGAACAATCCTGTTACCTCCTAAGGGGTTTTTCTCGACTGTAGCAGACTGCAATTCAAAACATGCTAAACGTCAAGCCATAACTACCACACTAAAGAAGCTAGAGATGAAACCAATACCTCGTCTGAAACCTCTGAAGAGAACACAGAGGCAGCCCATGTCACTCTGGCTCTCAGCCGTTTCCCTTGACAGGAAAGAGGGAACATTCCTGTTACCTCCTAAGGTGTTTTTCTCGGCTGTAGCAGACTGCAATTCAAAACATGCTAAACTTCCAGCCATAACTACCACACTAAAGAAGCTAGAGATGAAACCAATACCTCGTCTGAAACCTCTGAAGAGAAAACAGAAGCAACCCCTGTCACTCTGGCTCTCAGCCTTTTCCCTTGCCAGTAAAGAGGGAACTCACGTGATACCTCTTAAGGTGTTTTCCTCGGCCGTAGCAGACTGCAATTAAAAACACGCTAAACGTCCAGCCATAACTCCCAAACTAGAGAAGCTAGATATGTAACCCATACCTTGTCTGAAACCTCTGAAGAGAACACAGAAGCAGCCCCTGTCACTCTGGCTCTCAGCCTTTTCCCTTGCCAGGAAAGAGGGAACATTCCAGTTACCTCCTAAGGGGTTTTTCTCGGCTGTAGCAGACTACAATTAAAAACATGCTAAACGTCCAATAATAAATCTCACACTCAGTAACGTAGACATGAAACCAATACCTCGTCTGAAACCTCTGAAGAGAACAGAGAAGCAGCCACTGTCACTCTGGCTCTCAGCCTTTTCCATTCCCAGGAAAGAGGGAACATGCCTGTTATATACTAAGGTGTTTTTCTCGGCCGTAGCAGACTGCAATTCAAAACATGCTAAACTTCCAGCCGTAACTCCCAAACTAAAGAAGCTAGAGATGAAACCCATACCTCGTCTGAAACCTCCGAAGAGAACACAGAAGCAGCCCCTGTCACTCTGGCTCTCAGCCTTTTCCCTTGCCAGGAAAGAGGGAACATTCCTGTTACCTCCTAAGGTGTTTTTCTCGGCTGCAGCAGACTGCAATTAAAAACATGCTAAACGTCCAGCCATAACTCCCAAAATAGAGAAGCTAGAGATGAAACCCATACCTTGTCTGAAACCTCTGAAGAGAACACAGAAGCAGCCCCTGTCACTCTGGCTCTCAGCTGTTTCCTTTGCCAGGAAAGAGGGAACATTCCTGTTACCTCCTAAGGTGTTTTTCTCGGCTGTAGCAAACTGCAATTCAAACCATGCTAAACGTCCAGCCGTAACTCCCAAACTGAACAAGAGAGAGATGAAACCAATACCTCGTCTGAAAACTCTGTAGAGAACACAGAAGCAACCCCTGTCACTCTGGCTCTCAGCCTTTTCCCTTCCCAGGAAAGAGGGAACACACCGGATACCTATTAAGGTGTTTTACTCGGCCGTAGCAGACTGAAATTGAAAACATGCTAAATGTCCAGCAATAACTTTCAAACTAGAGAAGCTAGAGATGAAACCCATACCTCGTCTTAAACCTCGGAAGAGAACACAGAAGCAGCCCCTGTCACTCTGGCTCTCAGCCTTTTCCCTTTCCAGGAAAGAGGGAACATTCCTGTTACCTCTTAAGGTGTTTTCCTCGGCCGTAGCAGACTGCAACTAAAAACATGCTAAACATCCAGCAATAACTCCCAAACTAGAGAAGCTAGATATGTAACCCATACCTTGTCTAAAACCTCTGAAGAGAACACAGAAGCAGCACCTGTCACTCTGGCTCTCAGCCTTTTCCCTTGCCAGGAAAGAGGGAACATTCCTGTTACCTCCTAAGGTGTTTTTCTCGGTTGCAGCAGACTGCAATTAAAAACATGCTAAATGTCCAGCAATAAATCCCACAATCAATACGGTAGAGATAAAACCCATACCTTTTCTGAAACCTCTGAAGAGAACACAGAAGCAGCCCCTGTCAGTCTGGCTCGCAGCCTTTTCCCTTGCCAGGAAAGAGGGAACACACCTGATACCTCTTAAGGTGTTTTACTCGGCCGTAGCAGACTGCAATTCAAAATATGCTACACGTCCAGCTATAAATTCAACACTAAATAAGGTAGAGTTGAAACCCATACCTTTTCTGAAACCTCTGAAGAGAACACAGAAGCAGCCCCTGTCACTCTGGCTCTCACCCTTTTCCTTTACCAGGAAAGAGGGAACACACCTGATACCTCTTAAGGTGTTGTCCTCGGCCGTAGCAGACTGCAATTCAAAACATGCTAAACTTCCAGCCATAACTACCACACTAAAGAAGCTAGAGATGAAACACATACCTCGTCTGATACCTCTGAAGAGAACACAGAGGCAGCCCCTGTCACTCTGGCTCTCAGCCTTTTCCCTTGCTAGGAAAGAGGGAACATTCCTGTTACCTCCTAAGGTGTTTTTCTCGGCTGTAGCAGACTGCAATTCAAAACATGCTAAATGTCCAGCAATAACTCCCAAACTAAGGAAGCTAGAGATGAAACCAATTCCTCGTCTGAAACCTCTGAAGAGAACACAGAAGCAGCCCCTGTCACTCTGGCTCTCAGCCGTTTCCCTTGCCAGGAAAGAGGGAACATTCCTGTTACCTCCTAAGGTGTTTTTCTCGGCTGTAGCAGACTGCAATTAAAAACATGCTAAACGTCCAGCAATAACTCCCAAACTAGAGAAGCTAGAGATGAAACCAATACCTCGTCTGAAACCTCTTAAGGGAAAACAGAAGCAGCCCCTGTCACTCGTGCTCTCAGCCGTTTCCCTTGCCAGGAAAGAGGGAACATTCCTGTTACCTCCTAAGGTGTTTTTCTCGGCTGTAGCAGACTGCAATTCAAAACATGCTAAACGTCCAGCAATAACTCCCAAAATAGAGAAGCTAGAGATGAAACCCATACCTCGTGTGAAACCTCTGAAGAGAACACAGAAGCAGCCCCTGTCACTCGTGCTCTCAGCCGTTTCCCTTGCCAGGAAAGAGGGAACATTCCTGTTACCTCCTAAGGTGTTTTTCTCGGCCGTAGCAAACTGCAATTCAAAACATGCTACACATCCAGCTATAAATTCAACACTAAAGAAGCTAGAGATGAAACCAATACCTCGTCTGATACCTCTGAAGAGAACACAGAAGCAGCCCCTGTCACTCTAGCTCTCAGCCTTTTCCCTTGACAGGAAAGAGGGAACACACCTGATACCCCTTAAGGTTTTTTTCTCGGCCGTAGCAGACTGCATTTGAAAACATACTAAACGTCCAGGAATAAATCCCACACTCAATAAGGTAGAGTTGAAACCGATACCTCGTCTGAAACCTCTGTAGAGAACACAGAAGCAGCCCCTGTCACTCGTGCTCTCAGCCGTTTCCCTTGCCAGGAAAGAGGGAACATTCCTGTTACCTCCTAAGGGTTTTTTCTCGGCCGCAGCAGACTGCAATTCAAAACATGCTACACATCCAGCTATAAATTCAAAACTAAAGAAGCTAGAGATGAAACCAATACCTCGTCTGATACCTCTGAAGAGAACACAGAAGCAGCCCCTGTCACTCTGGCTCTCAGCCTTTTCCCTTGCCAGGAAAGAGGGAACATTCCTGTTACCTCCTAAGGTGTTTTTCTCGGCTGTAGCAGACTGCAATTCAAAACATGCTAAATGTCCAGCAATAACTCCCAAAATAGAGAAGCTAGAGATGAAACCCATACCTCGTGTGAAACCTCTGAAGAGAACACAGAAGCAGCCCCTGTCACTCGTGCTCTCAGCCTTTTCCCTTGCCAGGAAAGAGGGAACATTCCTGTTACCTCCTAAGGTGTTTTTCTCGGCCGTAGCAAACTGCAATTCAAAACATGCTACACATCCAGCTATAAATTCAACACTAAAGAAGCTAGAGATGAAACCAATACCTCGTCTGATACCTCTGAAGAGAACACAGAAGCAGCCCCTGTCACTCTAGCTCTCAGCCTTTTCCCTTGACAGGAAAGAGGGAACACACCTGATACCCCTTAAGGTTTTTTCCTCGGCCGTAGCAGACTGCATTTGAAAACATACTAAACGTCCAGGAATAAATCCCACACTCAATAAGGTAGAGTTGAAACCGATACCTCGTCTGAAACCTCTGTAGAGAACACAGAAGCAGCCCCTGTCACTCTGGCTCTCAGCCTTTTCCCTTGCCAGGAAAGAGGGAACTCATCTGATACCTCTTAAGGTGTTTTTCTCGGCCGTAGCAGACCGCAATTAAAAACATGCTAAACGTACAGCCATAACTCCCAAACTAGAGAAGCTATATATGTAACACATACCTTGTCTGAAACCTCTGAAGAGAACACAGAAGCAGCCCCTGTCACTCTGGCTCTCAGCTGTTTCCTTTGCCAGGAAAGAGGGAACATTCCTGTTACCTCCTAAGGTGTTTTTCTCGGCTGTAGCAAACTGCAATTCAAACCATGCTAAACGTCCAGCCGTAACTCCCAAACTGAACAAGAGAGAGATGAAACCAATACCTCGTCTGAAAACTCTGTAGAGAACACAGAAGCAACCCCTGTCACTCTGGCTCTCAGCCTTTTCCCTTGCCAGGAAAGAGGGAACACACCGGATACCTATTAAGGTGTTTTACTCGGCCGTAGCAGACTGAAATTGAAAACATGCTAAATGTCCAGCAATAACTTTCAAACTAGAGAAGCTAGAGATGAAACCCATACCTCGTCTTAAACCTCGGAAGAGAACACAGAAGCAGCCCCTGTCACTCTGGCTCTCAGCCTTTTCCCTTGCCAGGAAAGAGGGAACAAACCTGATACCTCTTAAGGTGTTTTCCCTGGCCGTACCAGACTGCAATTAAAAACATGCTAAATGTCCAGCCATAACTTCCGAACTAGAGAAGCTAGTAAAGAAACCCATACCTCATCTGAAACCTCCGAAGAGAACACAGAAGCAGCCCCTGTCACTCTGGCTCTCAGCCTTTTCCCTTGCCAGGAAAGAGGGAACATTCCTGTTACCTCCTAAGGTGTTTTTCTCGGCTGCAGCAGACTGCAATTAAAAACATGCTAAACTTCCAGCCATAACTCCCAAAATAGAGAAGCTAGAGATGAAACCCATACCTTGTCTGAAACCTCTGAAGAGAACACAGAAGCAACCCCTGTCACTCTGGCTCTCAGCCTTTTCCCTTGCCAGGAAAGAGGGAACATTCCTGTTACCTCCTAAGGTGTTTTCCCTGGCCGTAGCAGACTGCAATTAAAAACATGCTAAACGTCCAGCCATAACTCCCAAACTAGAGAAGCTAGATATGTAACCCATACCTTGTCTGAAACCTCTGAAGAGAACACAGAAGCAGCCCCTGTCACTCTGGCTCTCAGAGGTTTCCGTTACCAGGAAAGAGGGAACAATCCTGTTACCTCCTAAGGGGTTTTTCTCGACTGTAGCAGACTGCAATTCAAAACATGCTAAACGTCAAGCCATAACTACCACACTAAAGAAGCTAGAGATGAAACCAATACCTCGTCTGAAACCTCTGAAGAGAACACAGAGGCAGCCCATGTCACTCTGGCTCTCAGCCGTTTCCCTTGACAGGAAAGAGGGAACATTCCTGTTACCTCCTAAGGTGTTTTTCTCGGCTGTAGCAGACTGCAATTCAAAACATGCTAAACTTCCAGCCATAACTACCACACTAAAGAAGCTAGAGATGAAACCAATACCTCGTCTGAAACCTCTGAAGAGAAAACAGAAGCAACCCCTGTCACTCTGGCTCTCAGCCTTTTCCCTTGCCAGTAAAGAGGGAACTCACGTGATACCTCTTAAGGTGTTTTCCTCGGCCGTAGCAGACTGCAATTAAAAACACGCTAAACGTCCAGCCATAACTCCCAAACTAGAGAAGCTAGATATGTAACCCATACCTTGTCTGAAACCTCTGAAGAGAACACAGAAGCAGCCCCTGTCACTCTGGCTCTCAGCCTTTTCCCTTGCCAGGAAAGAGGGAACATTCCAGTTACCTCCTAAGGGGTTTTTCTCGGCTGTAGCAGACTACAATTAAAAACATGCTAAACGTCCAATAATAAATCTCACACTCAGTAACGTAGACATGAAACCAATACCTCGTCTGAAACCTCTGAAGAGAACAGAGAAGCAGCCACTGTCACTCTGGCTCTCAGCCTTTTCCATTCCCAGGAAAGAGGGAACATGCCTGTTATATACTAAGGTGTTTTTCTCGGCCGTAGCAGACTGCAATTCAAAACATGCTAAACTTCCAGCCGTAACTCCCAAACTAAAGAAGCTAGAGATGAAACCCATACCTCGTCTGAAACCTCCGAAGAGAACACAGAAGCAGCCCCTGTCACTCTGGCTCTCAGCCTTTTCCCTTGCCAGGAAAGAGGGAACATTCCTGTTACCTCCTAAGGTGTTTTTCTCGGCTGCAGCAGACTGCAATTAAAAACATGCTAAACGTCCAGCCATAACTCCCAAAATAGAGAAGCTAGAGATGAAACCCATACCTTGTCTGAAACCTCTGAAGAGAACACAGAAGCAGCCCCTGTCACTCTGGCTCTCAGCTGTTTCCTTTGCCAGGAAAGAGGGAACATTCCTGTTACCTCCTAAGGTGTTTTTCTCGGCTGTAGCAAACTGCAATTCAAACCATGCTAAACGTCCAGCCGTAACTCCCAAACTGAACAAGAGAGAGATGAAACCAATACCTCGTCTGAAAACTCTGTAGAGAACACAGAAGCAACCCCTGTCACTCTGGCTCTCAGCCTTTTCCCTTCCCAGGAAAGAGGGAACACACCGGATACCTATTAAGGTGTTTTACTCGGCCGTAGCAGACTGAAATTGAAAACATGCTAAATGTCCAGCAATAACTTTCAAACTAGAGAAGCTAGAGATGAAACCCATACCTCGTCTTAAACCTCGGAAGAGAACACAGAAGCAGCCCCTGTCACTCTGGCTCTCAGCCTTTTCCCTTTCCAGGAAAGAGGGAACATTCCTGTTACCTCTTAAGGTGTTTTCCTCGGCCGTAGCAGACTGCAACTAAAAACATGCTAAACATCCAGCAATAACTCCCAAACTAGAGAAGCTAGATATGTAACCCATACCTTGTCTAAAACCTCTGAAGAGAACACAGAAGCAGCACCTGTCACTCTGGCTCTCAGCCTTTTCCCTTGCCAGGAAAGAGGGAACATTCCTGTTACCTCCTAAGGTGTTTTTCTCGGTTGCAGCAGACTGCAATTAAAAACATGCTAAATGTCCAGCAATAAATCCCACAATCAATACGGTAGAGATAAAACCCATACCTTTTCTGAAACCTCTGAAGAGAACACAGAAGCAGCCCCTGTCAGTCTGGCTCGCAGCCTTTTCCCTTGCCAGGAAAGAGGGAACACACCTGATACCTCTTAAGGTGTTTTACTCGGCCGTAGCAGACTGCAATTCAAAATATGCTACACGTCCAGCTATAAATTCAACACTAAATAAGGTAGAGTTGAAACCCATACCTTTTCTGAAACCTCTGAAGAGAACACAGAAGCAGCCCCTGTCACTCTGGCTCTCACCCTTTTCCTTTACCAGGAAAGAGGGAACACACCTGATACCTCTTAAGGTGTTGTCCTCGGCCGTAGCAGACTGCAATTCAAAACATGCTAAACTTCCAGCCATAACTACCACACTAAAGAAGCTAGAGATGAAACACATACCTCGTCTGATACCTCTGAAGAGAACACAGAGGCAGCCCCTGTCACTCTGGCTCTCAGCCTTTTCCCTTGCTAGGAAAGAGGGAACATTCCTGTTACCTCCTAAGGTGTTTTTCTCGGCTGTAGCAGACTGCAATTCAAAACATGCTAAATGTCCAGCAATAACTCCCAAACTAAGGAAGCTAGAGATGAAACCAATTCCTCGTCTGAAACCTCTGAAGAGAACACAGAAGCAGCCCCTGTCACTCTGGCTCTCAGCCGTTTCCCTTGCCAGGAAAGAGGGAACATTCCTGTTACCTCCTAAGGTGTTTTTCTCGGCTGTAGCAGACTGCAATTAAAAACATGCTAAACGTCCAGCAATAACTCCCAAACTAGAGAAGCTAGAGATGAAACCAATACCTCGTCTGAAACCTCTTAAGGGAAAACAGAAGCAGCCCCTGTCACTCGTGCTCTCAGCCGTTTCCCTTGCCAGGAAAGAGGGAACATTCCTGTTACCTCCTAAGGGTTTTTTCTCGGCCGCAGCAGACTGCAATTCAAAACATGCTACACATCCAGCTATAAATTCAAAACTAAAGAAGCTAGACATGAAACCAATACCTCGTCTGATACCTCTGAAGAGAACACAGAAGCAGCCCCTGTCACTCTGGCTCTCAGCCTTTTCCCTTGCCAGGAAAGAGGGAACATTCCTGTTACCTCCTAAGGTGTTTTTCTCGGCTGTAGCAGACTGCAATTCAAAACATGCTAAATGTCCAGCAATAACTCCCAAAATAGAGAAGCTAGAGATGAAACCCACACCTCGTGTGAAACCTCTGAAGAGAACACAGAAGCAGCCCCTGTCACTCGTGCTCTCAGCCGTTTCCCTTGCCAGGAAAGAGGGAACATTCCTGTTACCTCCTAAGGTGTTTTTCTCGGCCGTAGCAAACTGCAATTCAAAACATGCTACACATCCAGCTATAAATTCAACACTAAAGAAGCTAGAGATGAAACCAATACCTCGTCTGATACCTCTGAAGAGAACACAGAAGCAGCCCCTGTCACTCTAGCTCTCAGCCTTTTCCCTTGACAGGAAAGAGGGAACACACCTGATACCCCTTAAGGTTTTTTCCTCGGCCGTAGCAGACTGCATTTGAAAACATACTAAACGTCCAGGAATAAATCCCACACTCAATAAGGTAGAGTTGAAACCGATACCTCGTCTGAAAGCTCTGTAGAGAACACAGAAGCAGCCCCTGTCACTCTGGCTCTCAGCCTTTTCCCTTGCCAGGAAAGAGGGAACTCATCTGATACCTCTTAAGGTGTTTTTCTCGGCCGTAGCAGACCGCAATTAAAAACATGCTAAACGTACAGCCATAACTCCCAAACTAGAGAAGCTAGATATGTAACACATACCTTGTCTGAAACCTCTGAAGAGAACACAGAAGCAGCCCCTGTCACTCTGGCTCTCAGCTGTTTCCTTTGCCAGGAAAGAGGGAACATTCCTGTTACCTCCTAAGGTGTTTTTCTCGGCTGTAGCAAACTGCAATTCAAACCATGCTAAACGTCCAGCCGTAACTCCCAAACTGAACAAGAGAGAGATGAAACCAATACCTCGTCTGAAAACTCTGTAGAGAACACAGAAGCAACCCCTGTCACTCTGGCTCTCAGCCTTTTCCCTTGCCAGGAAAGAGGGAACACACCGGATACCTATTAAGGTGTTTTACTCGGCCGTAGCAGACTGAAATTGAAAACATGCTAAATGTCCAGCAATAACTTTCAAACTAGAGAAGCTAGAGATGAAACCCATACCTCGTCTTAAACCTCGGAAGAGAACACAGAAGCAGCCCCTGTCACTCTGGCTCTCAGCCTTTTCCCTTGCCAGGAAAGAGGGAACAAACCTGATACCTCTTAAGGTGTTTTCCCTGGCCGTAGCAGACTGCAATTAAAAACATGCTAAATGTCCAGCCATAACTTCCGAACTAGAGAAGCTAGAGATGAAACCCATACCTCATCTGAAACCTCCGAAGAGAACACAGAAGCAGCCCCTGTCACTCTGGCTCTCAGCCTTTTCCCTTGCCAGGAAAGAGGGAACATTCCTGTTACCTCCTAAGGTGTTTTTCTCGGCTGCAGCAGACTGCAATTAAAAACATGCTAAACGTCCAGCCATAACTCCCAAAATAGAGAAGCTAGAGATGAAACCCATACCTTGTCTGAAACCTCTGAAGAGAACACAGAAGCAGCCCCTGTCACTCTGGCTCTCAGCCTTTTCCCTTGCCAGGAAAGAGGGAACATTCCTGTTACCTCCTAAGGTGTTTTCCCTGGCCGTAGCAGACTGCAATTAAAAACATGCTAAACGTCCAGCCATAACTCCCAAACTAGAGAAGCTAGATATGTAACCCATACCTTGTCTGAAACCTCTGAAGAGAACACAGAAGCAGCCCCTGTCACTCTGGCTCTCAGAGGTTTCCGTTACCAGGAAAGAGGGAACAATCCTGTTACCTCCTAAGGGGTTTTTCTCGACTGTAGCAGACTGCAATTCAAAACATGCTAAACGTCAAGCCATAACTACCACACTAAAGAAGCTAGAGATGAAACCAATACCTCGTCTGAAACCTCTGAAGAGAACACAGAGGCAGCCCATGTCACTCTGGCTCTCAGCCGTTTCCCTTGACAGGAAAGAGGGAACATTCCTGTTACCTCTTAAGGTGTTTTTCTCGGCTGTAGCAGACTGCAATTCAAAACATGCTAAACTTCCAGCCATAACTACCACACTAAAGAAGCTAGAGATGAAACCAATACCTCGTCTGAAACCTCTGAAGAGAAAACAGAAGCAACCCCTGTCACTCTGGCTCTCAGCCTTTTCCCTTGCCAGTAAAGAGGGAACTCACGTGATACCTCTTAAGGTGTTTTCCTCGGCCGTAGCAGACTGCAATTAAAAACACGCTAAACGTCCAGCCATAACTCCCAAACTAGAGAAGCTAGATATGTAACCCATACCTTGTCTGAAACCTCTGAAGAGAACACAGAAGCAGCCCCTGTCACTCTGGCTCTCAGCCTTTTCCCTTGCCAGGAAAGAGGGAACATTCCTGTTACCTCCTAAGGGGTTTTTCTCGGCTGTAGCAGACTACAATTAAAAACATGCTAAACGTCCAATAATAAATCTCACACTCAGTAACGTAGACATGAAACCAATACCTCGTCTGAAACCTCTGAAGAGAACAGAGAAGCAGCCACTGTCACTCTGGCTCTCAGCCTTTTCCATTCCCAGGAAAGAGGGAACATGCCTGTTATATACTAAGGTGTTTTTCTCGGCCGTAGCAGACTGCAATTCAAAACATGCTAAACTTCCAGCCGTAACTCCCAAACTAAAGAAGCTAGAGATGAAACCCATACCTCGTCTGAAACCTCCGAAGAGAACACAGAAGCAGCCCCTGTCACTCTGGCTCTCAGCCTTTTCCCTTGCCAGGAAAGAGGGAACATTCCTGTTACCTCCTAAGGTGTTTTTCTCGGCTGCAGCAGACTGCAATTAAAAACATGCTAAACGTCCAGCCATAACTCCCAAAATAGAGAAGCTAGAGATGAAACCCATACCTTGTCTGAAACCTCTGAAGAGAACACAGAAGCAGCCCCTGTCACTCTGGCTCTCAGCCTTTTCCCTTGCCAGGAAAGAGGGAACATTCCTGTTACCTCCTAAGGTGTTTTCCCTGGCCGTAGCAGACTGCAATTAAAAACATGCTAAACGTCCAGCCATAACTCCCAAACTAGAGAAGCTAGATATGTAACCCATACCTTGTCTGAAACCTCTGAAGAGAACACAGAAGCAGCCCCTGTCACTCTGGCTCTCAGAGGTTTCCGTTACCAGGAAAGAGGGAACAATCCTGTTACCTCCTAAGGGGTTTTTCTCGACTGTAGCAGACTGCAATTCAAAACATGCTAAACGTCAAGCCATAACTACCACACTAAAGAAGCTAGAGATGAAACCAATACCTCGTCTGAAACCTCTGAAGAGAACACAGAGGCAGCCCATGTCACTCTGGCTCTCAGCCGTTTCCCTTGCCAGGAAAGAGGGAACATTCCTGGTACCTCCTAAGGTGTTTTTCTCGGCTGTAGCAGACTGCAATTCAAAACATGCTAAACTTCCAGCCATAACTACCACACTAAAGAAGCTAGAGATGAAACCAATACCTCGTCTGAAACCTCTGAAGAGAAAACAGAAGCAACCCCTGTCACTCTGGCTCTCAGCCTTTTCCCTTGCCAGTAAAGAGGGAACTCACGTGATACCTCTTAAGGTGTTTTCCTCGGCAAAAGCAGACTGCAATTAAAAACACGCTAAACGTCCAGCCATAACTCCCAAACTAGAGAAGCTAGAGATGAAACCCATACCTTGTCTGAAACCTCTGAAGAGAACACAGAAGCAGCCCCTGTCACTCTGGCTCTCAGCCTTTTCCCTTGCCAGGAAAGAGGGAACATTCCTGTTACCTCCTAAGGGGTTTTTCTCGGCTGCAGCAGACTGCAATTAAAAACATGCTAAACGTCCAGCCATAACTCCCAAAATAGAGAAGCTAGAGATGAAACCCATACCTTGTCTGAAACCTCTGAAGAGAACACAGAAGCAGCCCCTGTCACTCTGGCTCTCAGCCTTTTCCCTTGCCAGGAAAGAGGGAACATTCCTGTTACCTCCTAAGGGGTTTTTCTCGGCTGTAGCAGACTACAATTAAAAACATGCTAAACGTCCAATAATAAATCTCACACTCAGTAACGTAGACATGAAACCAATACCTCGTCTGAAACCTCTGAAGAGAACAGAGAAGCAGCCACTGTCACTCTGGCTCTCAGCCTTTTCCATTCCCAGGAAAGAGGGAACATGCCTGTTATATACTAAGGTGTTTTTCTCGGCCGTAGCAGACTGCAATTCAAAACATGCTAAATTTCCAGCCATAACTCCCAAACTAAAGAAGCTAGAGATGAAACCCATACCTCGTCTGAAACCTCTGAAGAGAACACAGAAGCAGCCCCTGTCACTCTGGCTCTCAGCCGTTTCCCTAGTCATGAAAGAGGGAACACACCTGATACCTCTTAAGGTGCTTTACTCGGCCGTAGCAGACTGCAATTCAAAACATGCTAAACTTCCAGCCATAACTCCCAAACTAAAGAAGCTAGAGATGAAACCAATACCTCGTCTGAAACCTCTGAAGAGAAAACATAAGCAGCCCCTGTCACTCGTGCTCTCAGCCGTTTCCCTTGCCAGGAAAGAGGGAACATTCCTGTTACCTCCTAAGGTGTTTTCCTCGGCTGTAGCAGACTGAAATTCAAAACATGCTAAACGTCCAGCAATAACTCCCAAACTAAAGAAGCTAGAGATGAAACCAATACCTCGTCTAAAACCTCTTAAGCGAAAACAGAAGCAGCAACTGTCACTCGTGCTCTCAGCCGTTTCCCTTGCCAGGAAAGAGGGAACATTCCTGTTACCTCCTAAGGTGTTTTCCTCGGCTGTAGCAGACTGAAATTCAAAACATGCTAAACGTCCAGCAATAACTCCCAAACTAAAGAAGCTAGAGATGAAACCAATACCTCGTCTAAAACCTCTTAAGCGAAAACAGAAGCAGCAACTGTCACTCGTGCTCTCAGCCGTTTCCCTTGCCAGGAAAGAGGGAACATTCCTGTTACCTCCTAAGGTGTTTTTCTCGGCTGCAGCAGACTGCAATTAAAAACATGCTAAACGTCCAGCCATAACTCCCAAAATAGAGAAGCTAGAGATGAAACCCATACCTTGTCTGAAACCTCTGAAGAGAACACAGAAGCAGCCCCTGTCACTCTGGCTCTCAGCCTTTTCCCTTGCCAGGAAAGAGGGAACATTCCTGTTACCTCCTAAGGTGTTTTCCCTGGCCGTAGCAGACTGCAATTAAAAACATGCTAAACGTCCAGCCATAACTCCCAAACTAGAGAAGCTAGATATGTAACCCATACCTTGTCTGAAACCTCTGAAGAGAACACAGAAGCAGCCCCTGTCACTCTGGCTCTCAGAGGTTTCCGTTACCAGGAAAGAGGGAACAATCCTGTTACCTCCTAAGGGGTTTTTCTCGACTGTAGCAGACTGCAATTCAAAACATGCTAAACGTCAAGCCATAACTACCACACTAAAGAAGCTAGAGATGAAACCAATACCTCGTCTGAAACCTCTGAAGAGAACACAGAGGCAGCCCATGTCACTCTGGCTCTCAGCTGTTTCCCTTGACAGGAAAGAGGGAACATTCCTGTTACCTCCTAAGGTGTTTTTCTCGGCTGTAGCAGACTGCAATTCAAAACGTGCTAAATTTCCAGACATAACTACCACACTAAACAAGCTAGAGTTGAAACCCATACCTCGTCTGAAACCTCTGAAGAGAACACAGAAGCAGCCCCTGTCACTCTGGCTCTCAGCCTTTTCCTTTTACCAGGAAGGAGGGAACAAACCTGATACCTCCTAAGGTGTTTTCCTCGGCCGTAGGAGACTGCAATTCAAAACATGCTAAACTTCCAGCCATAACTACCACACTAAAGAAGCTAGAGATGAAACCAATACCTCGTCTGAAACCTCTGAAGAGAACACAGAAGCAGCCCCTGTCACTCGTGCTCTCAGCCGTTTCCCTTGCCAGGAAAGAGGGAACATTCCTGTTACCTCCTAAGGTGTTTTTCTCGGCTGTAGCAGACTGCAATTCAAAACGTGCTAAATTTCCAGACATAACTCCCAAACTATACAAGCTAGAGATGAAACCAATACCTCATCTGAAACCTCTGTAGAGAACACAGAAGCAACCCCTGTCACTCTGGCTCTCAGCCTTTTCCCTTGCCAGGAAAGAGGGAACACACCTGATACCCCTTAAGGTTTTTTCCTCGGCCGTAGCAGACTGCATTTGAAAACATACTAAACGTCCAGCAATAAATCCCACACTCAATAAGGTTGAGATGAAAACCATACCTCGTCTGAAACCTCGGAAGAGAACACAGAAGCAGCCCCTGTCACTCCGGCTCTCAGCCTTTTCCCTTGCCAGGAAAGAGGGAACTCACCTGATAACTCTTAATGTGTTTTCCTCGGCCGTAGCAGACTGCAATTAAAAACATGCTAAACGTACAGCCATAACTCCCAAACTAGAGAAGCTATATATGTAACACATACCTTGTCTGAAACCTCTGAAGAGAACACAGAAGCAGCCCCTGTCACTCTGGCTCTCAGCCTTTTCCCTTGCCAGGAAAGAGGGAACATGCCTGTTACCCACTAAGGTGTTTTTCTCGGCCGTAGCAGACTGCAATTCAAAACATGCTAAACGTACAGCTATAACTCCCAAACTAAAGAAGCTAGAGATGAAACCCATACCTCGTCTGAAACCTCTGAAGAGAACACAGAAGCAGCCCCTGTCAGTCTGGCTCTCAGCCTTTTCCCTTGCCAGGAAAGAGGGAACTCACCTGATACCTCTTAAGGTGTTTTCCTCGACCGTAGCAGACTGCAATTCAAAACATGCTAAACGTCCAGCAATAACTCCCAAAATAAAGAAGCTAGAGATGAAACCAATACCTCGTCTGAAACCTCTGAAGAGAACACAGAGGCAGCCCCTGTCACTCGTGCTCTCAGCCGTTTCACTTGCCAGGAAAGAGGGAACATTCCTGTTACCTCCTAAGGGGTTTTTCTCGGCTGTAGCAGACTGCAATTAAAAACATGCTAAACGTCCAATAATAAATCTCACACTCAGTAACGTAGACATGAAACCAATACCTCCTCTGAAACCTCTGAAGAGAACAGAGAAGCAGCCACTGTCACTCTGGCTCTCAGCCGTTTCCCTTGCCAGGAAAGAGGGAACATGCCTGTTATCCACTAAGGTGTTTTTCTCGGCCGTAACAGACTGCAATTCAAAACATGCTAAACTTCCAGCCATAACTACCACACTAAAGAAGCTAGAGATGAAACCAATACCTCGTCTGAAACCTCTGAAGAGAACACAGAAGCAGCCCCTGTCACTCTGGCTCTGAGCCGTTTCCCTTGACAGGAAATAGGGAACACACCTGATACCTCTTAAGGTGTTTTACTCGGCCGTAGCAGACTGCAATTCAAAACGTGCTAAATTTCCAGACATAACTACCACACTAAACAAGCTAGAGTTGAAACCCATACCTCGTCTGAAACCTCTGAAGAGAACACAGAAGCAGCCCCTGTCACTCTGGCTCTCAGCCTTTTCCTTTACCAGGAAAGAGGGAACAAACCTGATACCTCCTAAGGTGTTTTCCTCGGCCGTAGCAGACTGCATTTGAAAACATACTAAACGTCCAGCAATAAATCCCAAACTCAATAAGGTTGAGATGAAAACCATACCTCGTCTTAAACCTCTGAAGAGAACACAGAAGCAGCCCCTGTCACTCTGGCTCTCAGCCTTTTCCCTTGCCAGGAAATAGGGAACACTCCTGTTATCCACTAAGGTGTTTTTCTCGGCTGTAGCAGACTGCAATTCAAAACATGCTAAACGTCCAGCAATAACTCCCAAACTAAAGAAGCTAGAGATGAAACCCATACCTCGTGTAAAACCTGTTAAGCGAAAACAGAAGCAGCAACTGTCACTCGTGCTCTCAGCCGTTTCCCTTGACAGGAAAGAGGGAACATTCCTGTTACCTCCTAAGGGTTTTTTCTCGGCCGTAGCAGACTGCAATTCAAAACATGCTACACATCCAGCTATAAATTCAACACTAAAGAAGCTAGAGATGAAACCAATACCTCGTCTGATACCTCTGAAGAGAACACAGAAGCAGCCCCTGTCACTCTGGCTCTCAACCTTTTCCCTTGCCAGGAAAGAGGGAACATTCCTGTTACCTCCTAAGGTGTTTTTCTCGGCTGTAGCAGACTGCAATTCAAAACATGCTAAATGTCCAGCAATAACTCCCAAAATAGAGAAGCTAGAGATGAAACCCACACCTCGTGTGAAACCTCTGAAGAGAACACAGAAGCAGCCCCTGTCACTCGTGCTCTCAGCCGTTTCCCTTGCCAGGAAAGAGGGAACATTCCTGTTACCTCCTAAGGTGTTTTTCTCGTCCGTAGCAAACTGCAATTCAAAACATGCTACACATCCAGCTATAAATTCAACACTAAAGAAGCTAGAGATGAAACCAATACCTCGTCTGATACCTCTGAAGAGAACACAGAAGCAGCCCCTGTCACTCTAGCTCTCAGCCGTTTCCCTTGCCAGGAAAGAGGGAACATTCCTGTTACCTCCTAAGGTGTTTTTCTCGGCTATAGCAGACTGCAATTCAAAACATACTAAATGTCCAGCAATAACTCCCAAACTAGAGAAGCTAGAGATGAAACCCATACCTCGTGTGAAACCTCTCAAGAGAACACAGAAGCAGCCCCTGTCACTATGGCTCTCAGCCGTTTCCCTTCTAGCAAAGAGGGAACATTCCTGGTACCTCCTAAAGGTGTTTTTTTTCGGCTGTAGCAGACTGCAATTCTAAACATGCTAAACGTCCAGCCATAACTCCAAAACTAAACAAGCTAGAGATGAAACCAATACCTCGTCTGAAAGCTCTGTAGAGAACACAGAAGCAACCCCTGTCACTCTGGCTCTCAGCCGTTTCCCTTTCCAGGAAAGAGGGAATATTCCTGTTACCTCTTAAGGTGTTTTCCTCGGCCGTAGCAGACTGCAATTAAAAACATGCTAAACATCCAGCCATAACTCCCAAACTAGAGAAGCTAGATATGTAACCCATACCTTGTCTGAAACCTCTGAAGAGAACACAGAAGCAGCACCTGTCACTCTGGCTCTCAGCCTTTTCCCTTGCCAGGAAAGAGGGAACATTCATGTTACCTCCTAAGGTGTTTTTCTCGGCTGCAGCAGACTGCAATTAAAAACATGCTAAATGTCCAGCAATAAATCCCACAATCAATACGGTAGAGATAAAACCCATACCTTTTCTGAAACCTCTGAAGAGAACACAGAAGCAGCCCCTGTCACTCTGGCTCTCAGCCTTTTCCCTTGCCAGGAAAGAGGGAACACACCTGATACCTCTTAAGGTGTTTTCCTCGGCCGTAGCAGACTGCAATTCAAAACATTCTACACGTCCAGCTATAAATTCAACACTCAATAAGGTAGAGTTGAAACACATACCTCGTCTGAAACCTCTGAAGAGAACACAGAAGCAGCCCCTGTCACTCTGGCTCTCAGCCTTTTCCCTTGCCAGGAAAGAGGGAACATTCATGTTACCTCCTAAGGTGTTTTTCTCGGCTGCAGCAGACTGCAATTAAAAACATGCTAAATGTCCAGCAATAAATCCCACAATCAATACGGTAGAGATAAAACCCATACCTTTTCTGAAACCTCTGAAGAGAACACAGAAGCAGCCCCTGTCACTCTGGCTCTCACCCTTTTCCTTTACCAGGAAAGAAGGAACACACCTGATACCTCTTAAGGTGTTTTCCTCGGCCGTAGCAGACTGCAATTCAAAACATGCTAAACTTCCAGCCATAACTACCACACTAAAGAAGCTAGAGATGAAACCCATACCTCGTCTGAATCCTCTGAAGAGAACACAGAGGCAGCCCCTGTCACTCTGGCTCTCAGCAGTTTCCCTTGCCAGGAAAGAGGGAACATTCCTGTTACCTCCTAAGGTGTTTTTCTCGACTGTAGCAGACTGCAATTCAAAACATGCTAAACGTCCAGCCATAACTACCACACTAAAGAAGCTAGAGATGAAACCAATACCTCCTATGAAACCTCTGAAGAGAACACAGAGGCAGCCCATGTCACTCTGGCTCTCAGCTGTTTCCCTTGACAGGAAAGAGGGAACATTCCTGTTACCTCCTAAGGTGTTTTTCTCGGCTGTAGCAGACTGTAATTCAAAACGTGCTAAATTTCCAGACATAACTACCACACTAAACAAGCTAGAGTTGAAACCCATACCTCGTCTGAAAACTCTGAAGAGAACACAGAAGCAGCCCCTGTCACTCTGGCTCTCAGCCTTTTCCTTTTACCAGGAAGGAGGGAACAAACCTGATACCTCCTAAGGTGTTTTCCTCGGCCGTAGGAGACTGCAATTCAAAACATGCTAAATTTCCAGCCATAACTACCACACTAAAGAAGCTAGAGATGAAACCCATACCTCGTCTGAAACCTCTGAAGAGAAAACAGAAGCAGCCCCTGTCACTCTGGCTCTCAGCCTTTTCCCTTGCCAGTAAAGAGGGAACACACCTGATACCTCTTAAGGTGTTTTCCTCGGCCGTAGCAGACTGCAATTAAAAACACGCTAAACGTCCAGCCATAACTCCCAAACTAGAGAAGCTGGATATGTAACCCATACCTTGTCTGAAACCTCTGAAGAGAACACAGAAGCAGCACCTGTCACTCTGGCTCTCAGCCTTTTCCCTTGCCAGTAAAGAGGGAACACACCTGATACCTCTTAAGGTGTTTTCCTCGGCCGTAGCAGACTGCAATTCAAAACATGCTAAACTTCCAGCCATAACTACCACACTAAAGAAGCTAGAGATGAAACCCATACCTCGTCTGAAACCTCTGAAGAGAACACAGAGGCAGCCCCTGTCACTCTGGCTCTCAGCCGTTTCCCTTGCCAGTAAAGAGGGAACATTCCTGTTACCTCCGAAGGGGTTTTTCTCGGCCGTAGCAGACTGCAATTCAAAACATGCTACAAGTCCAGCTATAAATTCAACACTAAAGAAGCTAGAGATGAAACAAATACCTCGTCTGAAACCTCTGAAGAGAACACAGAAGCAGCCCCTGTCACTCTGGCTCTCAGCCGTTTCCGTTACCAGGAAAGAGGGAACATTCCTGTTACCTCCTAAGGTGTTTTTCTCGACTGTAGCAGACTGCAATTCAAAACATGCTAAAAGTCCAATAATAAATCTCACACTCAGTAACGTAGAGATGAAACCAATACCTCGCCTGAAACCTCTGAAGAGAACAGAGAAGCAGCCACTGTCACTCTGGCTCTCAGCCTTTTCCATTCCCAGGAAAGAGGGAACATGCCTGTTATCCACTAAGGTGTTTTTCTCGGCCGTAGCAGACTGCAATTCAAAACATGCTACACATCCAGCTATAAATTCAACACTAAAGAAGCTAGAGAGGAAACCAATACCTCGTCTGATACCTCTGAAGAGAACACAGAAGCAGCCCCTGTCAATCGTGCTCTCAGCCGTTTCCCTTGCCAGGAAAGAGGGAACATTCCTGTTACCTCCTAAGGTGTTTTTCTTGGCTATAGCAGACTGCAATTCAAAACATACTAAATGTCCAGCAATAACTCCCAAACTAGAGAAGCTAGAGATGAAACCCATACCTCGTGTGAAACCTCTCAAGAGAACACAGAAGCAGCCCCTGTAACTCTGGCTCTCAGCCTTTTCCCTTTCCAGGAAAGAGGGAACATTCCTGGTACCTCCTAAGGTGTTTTTCTCGGCTGTAGCAGACTGCAATTCAAAACATGCTAAACTTCCAGCCATAACTCCCAAACTAAACAAGCTAGAGATGAAACCAATACCTCGTCTGAAAGCTCTGTAGAGAACACAGAAGCAACCCCTGTCACTCTGGCTCTCAGCCTTTTCACTTTCCAGGAAAGAGGGAACATTCCTGTTACCTTTTAAGGTGTTTTCCTCGGCCGTAGCAGACTGCAATTAAAAACACGCTAAACGTCCAGCCATAACTCCCAAACTAGAGAAGCTGGATATGTAACCCATACCTTGTCTTAAACCTCTGAAGAGAACACAGAAGCAGCCCCTGTCACTCTGGCTCTCAGCCTTTTCCCTTGCCAGGAAATAGGGAACATTCCTGTTACCTCCTAAGGGGTTTTTCTCGACTGTAGCAGACTGCAATTCAAAACATGCTAAAAGTCCAATAATAAATCTCACACTCAGTAACGTAGAGATGAAACCAATACCTCGCCTGAAACCTCTGAAGAGAACAGAGAAGCAGCCACTGTCACTCTGGCTCTCAGCCTTTTCCATTCCCAGGAAAGAGGGAACATGCCTGTTATCCACTAAGGTGTTTTTCTCGGCCGTAGCAGACTGCAATTCAAAACATGCTACACATCCAGCTATAAATTCAACACTAAAGAAGCTAGAGAGGAAACCAATACCTCGTCTGATACCTCTGAAGAGAACACAGAAGCAGCCCCTGTCAATCGTGCTCTCAGCCGTTTCCCTTGCCAGGAAAGAGGGAACATTCCTGTTACCTCCTAAAGTGTTTTTCTTGGCTATAGCAGACTGCAATTCAAAACATACTAAATGTCCAGCAATAACTCCCAAACTAGAGAAGCTAGAGATGAAACCCATACCTCGTGTGAAACCTCTCAAGAGAACACAGAAGCAGCCCCTGTCACTCGTGCTCTCAGCCGTTTCCCTTCCAGGAAAGAGGGAACATTCCTGGTACCTCCTAAGGTGTTTTTCTCGGCTGTAGCAGACTGCAATTCAAAACATGCTAAACGTCCAGCCATAACTCCCAAACTAAACAAGCTAGAGATGAAACCAATACCTCGTCTGAAAGATCTGTACAGAACACAGAAGCAACCCCTGTCACTCTGGCTCTCAGCCTTTTCACTTTCCAGGAAAGAGGGAACATTCCTGTTACCTTTTAAGGTGTTTTCCTCGGCCGTAGCAGACTGCAATTAAAAACACGCTAAACGTCCAGCCATAACTCCCAAACTAGAGAAGCTGGATATGTAACCCATACCTTGTCTTAAACCTCTGAAGAGAACACAGAAGCAGCCCCTGTCACTCTGGCTCTCAGCCTTTTCCCTTGCCAGGAAATAGGGAACATTCCTGTTACCTCCTAAGGGGTTTTTCTCGACTGTAGCAGACTGCAATTCAAAACATGCTAAAAGTCCAATAATAAATCTCACACTCAGTAACGTAGAGATGAAACCAATACCTCGCCTGAAACCTCTGAAGAGAACAGAGAAGCAGCCACTGTCACTCTGGCTCTCAGCCTTTTCCATTCCCAGGAAAGAGGGAACATGCCTGTTATCCACTAAGGTGTTTTTCTCGGCCGTAGCAGACTGCAATTCAAAACATGCTACACATCCAGCTATAAATTCAACACTAAAGAAGCTAGAGAGGAAACCAATACCTCGTCTGATACCTCTGAAGAGAACACAGAAGCAGCCCCTGTCAATCGTGCTCTCAGCCGTTTCCCTTGACAGGAAAGAGGGAACATTCCTGTTACCTCCTAAGGTGTTTTTCTTGGCTATAGCAGACTGCAATTCAAAACATACTAAATGTCCAGCAATAACTCCCAAACTAGAGAAGCTAGAGATGAAACCCATACCTCGTGTGAAACCTCTGAAGAGAGCACAGAAGCAGCCCCTGTCACTCGTGCTCTCAGCCGTTTCCCTTCCAGGAAAGAGGGAACATTCCTGGTACCTCCTAAGGTGTTTTTCTCGGCTGTAGCAGACTGCAATTCAAAACATGCTAAACGTCCAGCCATAACTCCCAAACTAAACAAGCTAGAGATGAAACCAATACCTCGTCTGAAAGATCTGTACAGAACACAGAAGCAACCCCTGTCACTCTGGCTCTCAGCCTTTTCACTTTCCAGGAAAGAGGGAACATTCCTGTTACCTTTTAAGGTGTTTTCCTCGGCCGTAGCAGACTGCAATTAAAAACATGCTAAACATCCAGCCATAACTCCCAAACTAGAGAAGCTAGATATGTAACACATACCTTGTCTGAAACCTCTGAAGAGAACACAGAAGCAGCACCTGTCACTCTGGCTCTCAGCCTTTTCCCTTGCCAGGAAAGAGGGAACATTCCTGTTACCTCCTAAGGTGTTTTTCTCGGCTGCAGCAGACTGCAATTAAAAACATGCTAAATGTCCAGCAATAAATCCCACAATCAATACGGTAGAGATAAAACCCATACCTTTTCTGAAACCTCTGAAGAGAACACAGAAGCAGCCCCTGTCACTCTGGCTCTCAGCCTTTTCCCTTGCCAGGAAAGAGGGAACATTCCTGTTACCTCCTAAGGGGTTTTTCTCGGCTGTAGCAGACTGCAATTAAAAACATGTTAAACGTCCAGCAATAATTCCCAAATCTCACACTCAGTAACGTAGAGATGAAACCAATACCTCGTCTGAAACCTCTGAAGAGAACAGAGAAGCAGCCACTGTCACTCTGGCTCTCAGCCTTTTCCATTCCCAGGAAAGAGGGAACATGCCTGTTATCCACTAAGGTGTTTTTCTCGGCCGTAGCAGACTGCAATTCAAAACATGCTACACATCCAGCTATAAATTCAACACTAAAGAAGCTAGAGATGAAACCCATACCTCGTCTGAAACCTCTGAAGGGAACACAGAAGCAGCCCCTGTCACTCTGGCTCTCAGCCTTTTCCCTTGACAGGAAAGAGGGAACACACCTGATACCTCTTAAGGTGTTTTACTCGGCCGTAGCAGACTGCAATTCAAAACATGCTAAACTTCCAGCCATAACTCCCAAACTAAAGAAGCTAGAGATGAAACAAATACCTCGTCTAAAACCTCTGAAGAGAAAACAGAAGCAGCCCCTGTCACTCTGGCTCTCAGCCTTTTCCCTTGCCAGGAAGGAGGGAACATTCCTGTTACCTCCTAAGGGGTTTTTCTCGGCTGTAGCAGACTGCAATTCAAAACATGCTAAACGTCCAATAATAAATCCCACACTCAATAACGTAGAGATTAAAGCCACCTCCTCTGAAACCTCTGAAAACAACACAGAAGCAGCCCCTGTCACTCTGGCTCTCAGCCGTTTCCCTTGCCAGGAAAGAGGGAACATTCCTGTTACCTCCTAAGGTGTTTTTCTCGACTGTAGCAGACTGCAATTCAAAACATGATAAACGTCCAGCAATAACTCCCAAACTAAAGAAGCTAGAGATGAAACCAATACCTCGTCTGAAACCTCTGAAGAGAAAACAGAAGCAGCCCCTGTCACTCTGGCTCTCAGCCGTTTCCCTTGCCAGGAAAGAGGGAACATTCCTGTTACATCCTAAGGCGTTTTTCTCGGCTGTAGCAGACTGCAATTCAAAACATGCTAAACGTCCAGCAATAACTCCCAAACTAAAGAAGCTAGAGATGAAACCAATACCTCGTCTAAAACCTCTGAAGAGAAAACAGAAGCAGCCCCTGTCACTCTGGCTCTCAGCCTTTTCCCTTGCCAGGAAGGAGGGAACATTCCTGTTACCTCCTAAGGCGTTTTTCTCGACTGTAGCAGACTGCAATTCAAAACATGCTAAACGTCCAATAATAAATCCCACACTCAATAACGTAGAGATTAAACCAATACCTCCTCTGAAACCTCTGAAAACAACACAGAAGCAGCCCCTGTCACTCGTGCTCTCAGCCGTTTCCCTTGCCATTAAATAGGGTACATTCCTGTTACCTCCTAAGGGGTTTTTCTCGGCCGTAGCAGACTGCAATTCAAAACATGCTACACATCCAGCTATAAATTCAACACTAAAGAAGCTAGAGAGGAAACCAATACCTCGTCTGATACCTCTGAAGAGAACACAGAAGCAGCCCCTGTCACTCTAGCTCTAATCCGTTTCCCTTGCCAGGAAAGAGGGAACATTCCTCTTACCTCCTAAGGTGTTTTTCTCGGCTGCAGCAGACTGCAATTTAAAACATACTAAATGTCCAGCAATAACTCCCAAACTAGAGAAGCTAGTGATGAAACACATACCTCGTGTGAAACCTCTCAAGAGAACACAGAAGCAGGCCCTGTCACTCGTGCTCTCAGCCGTTTCCCTTGCCAGGAAAGAGGGAACATTCCTGTTACCTCCTAAGGTGTTTTTCTCGGCTGCAGCAGACTGCAATTCAAAACATGCTAAACGTCCAGCAATAACTCCCAAACTAAAGAAGCTAGAGATCAAACCAATACCTCGTCTGAAAGCTCTGTAGAGAACACAGAAGCAACCCCTGTCACTCTGGCTCTCAGCCTTTTCCCTTTCCAGGAAAGAGGGAACTCACCTGATACCTCTTAAGGTGTTTTCCTCGGCCGTAGCAGACTGCAATTAAAAATATGCTAAACGTCCAGCCATAACTCCCAAACTAAAGAAGCTAGAGATGAAACCAATACCTCATGTGAAATCTCTTAAGGGAAAACAGAAGCAGCCCCTGTCACTTGTGCTCTCAGCCATTTCCCTTGCCAGGAAAGAGGGAACATTCCTGTTACCTCCTAAGGGGTTTTTCTCGGCAGTAGCAGACTGCAATTAAAAACATGCTACACGTCCAGCTATAAATTCAACACTAAAGAAGCTAGATATGTAACCCATACCTTGTCTGAAACCTCTGAAGAGAACACAGAAGCAGCCCCTGTCACTCTGGCTCTCAGCCTTTTCCCTTGCCAGGAAAGAGGGAACATGCCTGTTACCTCTCAAGGTGTTTTTCTCGGCTGTAGCAGACTGCAATTCAAAACATGCTAAATGTCCAATAATAAATCCCACACTCAATAACGTAGAGATGAAACAATGCCTCCTCTGAAACCTCTGAAGAGAACACAGAAGCAGCCCCTGTCACTCTGGCTCTCAGCCGTTTCCCTTGCCAGGAAAGAGGGAACATTCCTGTTACCTCCTAAGGTGTTTTTCTCGGCTGTAGCAGACTGCAATTCAAAACATGCTAAATGTCCAGCAATAACTCCCAAAGTAGAGAAGCTAGAGATGAAACCCATACCTCGTGTGAAACCTCTGAAGAGAACACAGAAGCAGCCCCTGTCACTCTGGCTCTCAGCCATTTCCCTTGCCAGGAAAGAGGGAACATTCCTGTTACCTTCTAAGGTGTTTTTCTCGGCTGTAGCAGACTGCAATTCAAAACATGCTAAATGTCCAGCAATAAATCCCACAATCAATAAGGTAGAGATAAAACCCATACCTTTTCTGAAACCTCTGAAGAGAACACAGAAGCAGCCCCTGTCACTCTGGCTCTCAGCCG
>BSDF01000134.1:0-42288 GCA_027925045.1 Hypotaenidia okinawae
TACACCTAGTGCACCTACAGATGCAGTCAAGGCACTAAAGCACAAGAAGCTGTTAAACGCTACGTGGCACTCTGAGCACTTGGTTTTAAGTGAGGCTATACTGGTCCTATTCTCGGGGTTGTATAACTTTCCTGCTTACTTTACAACAGACTTAGTTTTGCGATCACTCATTCACGTAGCACACACACACGAACACCAAACTTCCACAACAGATGCACCATAACAACAGAACTACAAGACAACGACCCTATTTCACCCGTGCATGTAAAACTCTATGATTTCGTTACAATGAATGTTTGCTGAGCAGCTGTGCAAAAGAGAGAGGAAATAACCAGATGTAATTACGTAGGGGTCGCTTACCCGTTCCTGTCCCTTATACCAGCCGATATATATACCATTATATACCAGTTCACAGGCCCGTTATGGCTCCCGATCGGGATGCAGCGATGACCCCAGATTTGCTCGATCTACTCCCAAGATCGCTAGCGGCCACCCCTATTGCCAAATTCCCCCTTACCACACCAGGGTACCCTTCCCACGGGGACAGTGCTGTACGCCAGACGTCTCTGCGCGATTTACCAGCTGCCCCAACCACGCGTACGACTTACAGGCTCCCTTGGACCCCTTGGTCCTTTTTTCCAAACATACTGTTTATCTGTGGCTTCAGGAGGTTGTTGTCTGTTCTCTGGGTGAGCGGCTGGGAGCAGAGGCTCCTCTGAGGAAAATACCTGGGGTGCACCTAGGAGAGTCCACTCCACGGCTGCTCCCTCGGTCGAGCAGAGATCTCCTGCCTGGCTCGCCAAAATGACGTGCGGAAAATAGACTCTATAACTGGGAAGTTCTAAAGTCGGTCTGTTTATTCAGCGCTGGGAGCGCGGGGGATCGCTCCGCCACAAACACGCACACCCCACGCAGCAAGCCGTCCGTTTATTTATACAACATGATAATGAATATTCATTTTATGCCTATACATATTAATTACCTGTACCTGCCTACTCTCGCCTTGTATGCTAATTAGCTTATCATCCTTCATGTTTATGCAGATCCTTCCAGGAATTGTGGGCGAGGGTCAACTTTTCCTCTGGAATCCGAGGGTCTTGCAAGCTTGCACTGTTCTTATCAGTTTGGGCTAACTGATAAGGAGGCCTATGGATGTATTCCGGCCATCTGTTCCTTCATTGACATCTCTGTGATCAATATCATCTTGTTTCGTCCTGTTTCCTAAATCCTGAATTCCTGTTTTCCTACAATGCTCCCTTGAGGTACCAGAAGGTCTAAAGCCAGTTCCTGTGGGCCTCTTTCCCTTAATTGTTTCAGGCTACACAATTACTTGTCTTAAATCCTGTGAGCTATTCTTTCTATTTCTATATGGCCTCCCTATATCAGTGGGGGGTGGGTTTGGGGCTGTGGGGCCAGGGAGTGAGAGACTGAGGGGTTGGGGGAAGGGGGCTGCAGAGGGAGGTGACTGCAGGTCTGGGTTTGGGGGTACAGGGGTGGGGGAGAGGGGTTGCGGGGGCTAGGTTTTGGGCCTGTGGGTCTAGGGGGTGGAAGGGGCCAGGGGAGAGGGGGCTGCAGGGCCAGGGAGAAAGAGGCTGTGGGGACAAGGTGGGGGAAAGGAGGCTGTGGGGCTGGGAGAGAGGGGCTGGGGGGGTGTGTTTGGGGTTGCGGTGCTGGGGGGAGAAGGGCTGTGTGGCCAGGGGGAAGGGGCTACAGAGGGGGTTTGGGGCTCCCCATCCTTTTCCCCTGCTTGTGACTCCCAGCTGAGATGCAGGAGCTGCTTTACCCCCTACCCCTTCCCATCGCTTCTGCCACCTTTTCCTGGCTTTTTCTGGGAAATCGGGATTAAGCGCTGGGCATTGGTGACCATCGTGATGCCCTGTGTGGTCCCAGTACCTGCACCCACCATGGAAGACCGGTCACCCAAGGGGTCTCCCTGCTAACACACCCACTGGGACAGGGTGGCAGAGGCTGGGGTCGACCATCACCCATGGGTGGGATGTAAATCCAGAGGGACAGCGGGCTGCGTGGATCCAGAGCTCCCCTGGAAAGGGGATGGATCTCTGGGTTACCCATCAGGATCTCCTCTGGAAGGGGACGCCTCCCAAGGTTACTCCTCAGGATGTCCCCTTGAAGGGAAAGGTTCTCAGGGTTACTCCTTGAGGTCCTGGTGACTCGTGGAAACAAACTTCACAACTCAGGGAGAGTTGGACAGCAGGTATGTTCATTGCAGCGCTGGGTGCAAGGGGGCTCTCAACAGGCAGTTGGGTATTTATTACACAGTCATGAATATGCATAAGAATTCCAAAAAGGTTGGTTATTAAAAAAGTTCCCAGGCTCGCTTCTCCTTGAATGATGGTCTCACACCTCTGCTTGTCTTGGGTGTGTATCTCCTCCTTGTGGTCAGTATTTGTCCCCTTGTTGTGTTGGGTATGTCATCTTACACAGTGTGGATACAGCTCAAGGCCATCTCCTTATTTTGGCTATTCCAGGCCTAGGCATTGGCTGATTTACACTGGATTACATTAACAGTGTTTAACTCTCCAAATCAAAATGGGGATGCTGAACTATTCTATAGCTTTTGCCTGGTTTTCTAACTGGTAAGAGAGGAGTATTATTCTCTGATTCACACTCTGTCAATAGTCCATGTTTGATGAATTGGTCTAGTATGGGTTTAATGCCTCCATTATCCTCTGTTCTAAGAGGGTACTGCTTGAGTCTGGTTGGACACGCTTCTGTTTTGAGCTTTACTACACTCGAGGAAGCGTTTTTTGCCTTTCCTGCTACTTCCCTGGTTGGCCTGGGAACCAACATTAAAAGAAAAGAAAGCAAAGAAGCAAAATAAAAAACTTCCAACTGAAAAACAAAAACTAAAAGAACTAAAATAATACAAAGTAAGTAAAATTATAAAGCTAAAGAACAATTGAAAAAACCAAAGAAACTAAACCCAAAGTACTAATCTTAAAAGAAAATTAAAGAAAATTAAAAAAGCAAAGTAAGAAAACTAAATCCTAAAAAAAATTAGGAAAAAACCCCAGAGAAATAAAATTAAAATCTTCAAAATAATTTTTTAAAACCCAACAAATGTCAAGGTGAGAAATACAATAATTTCAAAAGACAAAGTGGGACAGAAAATTT
Organism: Hypotaenidia okinawae; assembly: GCA_027925045.1. Taxonomy (NCBI): domain Eukaryota; kingdom Metazoa; phylum Chordata; class Aves; order Gruiformes; family Rallidae; genus Hypotaenidia; species Hypotaenidia okinawae. The sequence continues at coordinate 3,136 of BSDF01000134.1, forward strand.
AAAATTTTATTTTTTTAAAGCAAAAGAAGGAAAAACTCAGCGCCCCAAAGTTCCCCCTGCAGTAAGCCCCAGCCCTGAGGTCAGACCCCACCTCCGCGGCCGGTCCCCCTCCCCCTGGCTGCTCAGGGTCTGAGGCTGTCCCCTGCCTGAGCCGGCTCTAGCGTGGCCATGGCCAGGGCTCAGCACCCCCCAGCCCCGCGCATCCCCCGCCGGCTCAGCGCGGCACTGTGTGGTACCTGCGCACCCGCCGTGGGTGGGGAGGGAGGACCTGAACCCACCCAGCCCCGGGGATGAGGAAGGATGGGGCAGCCCCCACCGATAGCGGAGAAAAACGCCTTTTCCAGCTTTGCCTTTCCCCTCTTTTTTTAACCCTTGCTCACGTTTTTCCTGGGTTTTTCAAAAATCTTTTTCCACCTTTTTTTAAAACTTTTTCTATTTTTTTAAACCTTATGACTTTTTTCTGCACTTCTTGCCTACTTTTTAAAAAACCCTTTTTTTCCCTTTTTAAATATTTCCCACCATTTTTAACCTTTTCCTCTTTCCTAAAACATCACTTTTCCTATTTCTTTTACCTTTGTAAACTTGTTTTTACCATTTCTTTTTCTTACCTTATCCCGTTTTATCCCATTCCACCTCTTTTAAATCTCACACACACACTTTTTTACCTTTCTCTTTATTTCACCCCTTTCTCACTTTTATTTCTTTTCCTGCTTTACCTCCCTTCCCCTCTACCCACTTTTCTCTTCCCCTTCTTGTTTTTCCTATTTCTTCTTTCTTTTTGTTCATTTTCCCATCCACACTTTCTTGCAAGAAAAGTAATTAATCCTAAAAAAATGGATGGTTTTGTTCTGTCTCCATTTTTTCTCTTAAGAAAAAACAACTAAAAATTAAATTACATTGCTCAACTTTGACCAAATAAAGCCCAAATTTAGGGCTCAGAGGGAGACTTTCAATCACTTTGTGCAATTACTGGGTAATTTGGGATTCCTCCCCCCTGTAATCAGGATTAGAAAACCCCAGCTTGATTGTTGCTAATTGGGCAGTAATTACCACTTCACCTACTACTGGTCAAGCTTATTTGAATTAACAGCAGGCTCCTTGAAGGTGTGCATCTGTGGGTGTAATGTGCATAGCCCTTTAACTGGGTGGTCACATTCTGTCATCCCAGTACATGCATATTCATTTCATTTCCCTGTGCTAATTATAATATTTGTGTCTTCCTTGTGCACGTGCTTCAGGTCTCTGCCCCGTGCTGTGAGAATCCTTCCATCTCGCTGCACAGCAGAGTTAAACATCTTGGGATGCTCAGGGATGCAGAGGTAACACACACCAGTAACAAGACAGGGATCTTTACTGCAGTAATGACCTTCTTTTGTGCTTCTGGGAGGTATTGGGGGGGAGGAATAGATAGGCAAAAAACAGACAGGTGGTGCAAACACTAACATTCCCTAAGGTCTTTGTTCTTGTCCTCAGGCAGCGTGTCCATCCTCTCACCTGCCCATGGCAAGTGCCTTCTCTTGTAACCCTTGTAACACAACTCTCAGCATACTGGGATGGACTGGAGCTGGGGAGGTCCCCACCATTTGTGATCCTGGTCTGGATGGCTCCAGAAAAGCCTTTCCAAGACGTTTCTGAGGTAGGGAGAGCTAGTCTACCTTAACGGGATACAAGATCGGCCATCTGTATCCTGGGCTCCATCAAAAGGAGCGTGGCCAGCAGGTCCAGGGAGGTGATTCTGTCCCTCTGCTCTTCTGAGACCCCACCTGGAGTTCTGTGTCCAGTTCTGGAGTCACCAACATAAGAAGAATATGGAACTGTTGGAACAGGTCCAGAGGAGGCTATAAAAATGATTAGAGGGCTAGAACACCTCTCCTACTGACATATGGAAATCAACTCTGTAACTTGGAAGCTATAGAGTAGGGATGTTTATTGCACGCAGATGCACAGGGGATCGCTCCACCACAGGCGTGCACCCCGAGGCAGCAGACCGACCTTACATTTATACAATAAAACAATGAATATTCTATCAACACCTGTACATAGCCCAGAGAAAGGGCTCCGGGTCCCTGTCCGCACTCACCGCACGCCGCCCCGCCGAGGAGCCCGAGCCCCAGCAGCAGGCCCAGGCCCAGGCCCGAACCCAGCGCCCGGCCTGGCCCCATCGCTCTGGAGCCACGACCTCAAGAGCAAAGCAGCCCCGCTCCAGGACAGACCTCGATGCCAGCCCCGCCCCGAGCCCCGCGATTGGCTGCACCACCACCCGCCCACCAATGGCAGCCTGAGACGCGGATGACGTCACCAGGCGCCAGGCAGATCCCGTCTCTGCAAGTTGGCAGAAGCGAAAGCGCCGAAGGCAGCGAGGGGGGAACAGGCACAGCCCCCCTGTACCCTCGGCCCGGCACCCCCCACGGGGCCGCCCAGCCCTCAGTCCCCCCTCCGACCCCTCCTCAGGGTCCCAGACCCCCCACGGCCCCACTTCCCCGTATCCCCCAGCCCGGGGCCACCCTCCCAAGTCGCGGGCCTCCCCCACCCCTCTCCCCGCCCAGCCCGGCCCCGCACCCGGCCCCTTCCCCCGGGCTTGGAGAAGCCTGGGGGGCTGTTCAGCAGGGATCCTTTACCGCAGTGCTGGGCACAGGGCATCGCTCCTCCAAGGACTGTGCCGTTTAAATAAAAGCTTCTCCCCTTTACACAGGCTGAGCACAGTCAGTATCATGTGTAAGGGAAGGTGGGGCTCTGGACATTATTTACAAGTCCTTTACATTAACTGCTCCCAGGCAGAGCATGCTCAGGTGGTCTTCAGGGATGAAGGCCGGACGTCTTCCTCTCTCACAGTGAATGATCTTTACAGTTTTCCCCGTAGTCTCAAAACCACGTTCCTGTAAAAACAAGTTAGGAACCCCTTTGAGCTGAAAGCGACGTGCACTCTGTCTCTTAATGGGTTGTTGGTCTCATTAATTATTCCTCCCCTGTCTTCACTTTGGTATCTTCAAGCCTGTTCCCCTGTTAGGGTTACATTGTGTAGCTGCTCTCAGGAACCACCTCACATGGCTACAGCCAGATTCTACTGAAATCCAAACCAGGCAAATACTTTCTGCTCTTAAAACATGCAAATTCTCCTTATATTAAAGCGATATTAATTAAATCTCTCTTGAGCTGCATCTATATCCATCTAGTCAGCATTATTATGTATCATTGAATCAACGGAATAAATCCCTTTCAACCTCAAAATGAAAACACTGGTGAAAACTGAGCTGCCCAATTATCAAGGCATTGGAAACGAAGCATTTCTCCAGCCAGCAGAGCCACCAGCGCAGCAGCATGGGCAGACACAGCCTGATCAGCTCCCTGCAGGCAGCTCCAGACACCTCCAGCACCTCTGTGTGCGGCTGGTGAGAGCGCAGGGGCACATCCAGCCCCCCAGGTCCTTCCTGGAGCAGTTAGGCTGCAAGGACATGAGGAAGAGACAGTGTCGCCGAGGGCCACCTCCCTGTCCCCAACCCTCTGCTCTGGGGGTCTCTGCATCCCCCTCCCCAGCCTGAGGTCACTCAGGCCACGGGTTCCACAGGGGAGCACAGGGAGCTGGGGCTGCCCCATCCACCCTCCCAGTCCCATAACATCCCGTTGGCCAATCTGCCAGAGGTCCCATCCATGCCTGTGAGGGAGAAACGTTTGTGAGCTGCCAGCCCTGTGCTCACTGCAGGCTCAGTGCACGTGAAGGAGCCAGCCCAGGAGCCGCGGCCATCCTGCAGGCACCAGCAGAGGAGGATGGCACCACGAGCACCAGAGGGGACACACAGCCTCTTCCATACATCCTCGCTATGGGGCTGTAAAGAGGGGTGGCACAGGGAGGAAAGGGATGGGGAAATGCTGTGAACAGCCAGTAACCAGAGCCACGAGACTGCCCCAGCACTGGCCAATGGGTGGAGCCAGACCTGACCCTGGTACTCACTTGGTGCCTTACCACAGCCCTTCCTCCCTGCAGAGAGAAAGAGGGCTCAGCATCCACCCCACTTCACTGTGCCGTAGTTTTGTGTGTCTGCCGTGGTGGGACTTCATGCTAGAGCAGGGGCAGAGTGTGAGGAACGCCTTCCCCAACTAAGAAGTAGAACAACTTGTAAGGAACTGACCAAAACCCCATTCCCCCAGTCCCTGCCCCTCCTTGTGACACAGTAGGGGGGAAGAAGGGAGCAAAGTCCTGACTAAGAAGGGAGGGGTGGGGGGAGCTGCTTTAAGATCTGGTCCCACTTCTCATCCCCCAACTCTGGTGTCACTGGGGGTGCAGGGCAGGGCCAGCAATTAGAGAGTTTCTTTCCTTTATCCTGGGTTGAGTCTGTTCTGCCTGTGACACTGATTGCAGAATGATCTCTCCCTGGCCTTATCTCCACTCCTAAGCCTCTCAGTATCTATTTTCTCCCCTGTCCAGCTGAGAAGGGCAGTGACAGAGTACCTTTGGTGGGCATCTGGCCTCCAGCAAGGGCCAAACCACCAGGGACTGGTTCCCTGGGGATTGGGCTTGGTGGGGTGCAGCCTGGGCATGGGGCCCTCGTTCCCTGGGCCTGAGGGCCTGGGATGGGCCTGAGAGCCTGGGGATGTTCCAGGTCCTGGGGGCCTGGTTCCCAGGGGCTGGTCCTTGGGGGCTGAGGATCGGGCCTGAGGGCATGAGCCTGGGGATGTTCCAGGTCCTGGGGGCCTGGTTCCCAGGGGCTGGTCCTTGGGGGCTGAGGATCGGGCCTGAAGGCATGAGCCTGGGGATGGGGCCTGAAGGCTTGGGTCCTGGTTTCCAGCACCTGGGGGTGGGGTTTGGCAGCCTGGGCCTGAGGATGGGCCTGGGGATAGGACCTAGTTCCCTGAGGATGGGGCCTGGTTCCCTGGGGCCTGGCCCTGGTTTCCTGAGGATGGGGCCTTGTTCCAGGACCTGGGTATGAGCGAGAGGGATGGGCCTGAGGACCTGGGGATGAGACCTACTTCCCTGGGGATGGGGCCTGAGGACCTGGTCACCTGGGAATAGTGCGCAGGCCTGGGGCTGGGGCTGGGGCTGAGCCTGGTTCTCCTGTCCTGGGGGCCTGAGGATGGGGCTCAGGTCTGGCGATGGGGCCTGGGGAACAGGCTGTGGGTCTGTGTGGCAATTTGGGGCAGGGGCTGCGGGGGCGGCTTCTCCAAGCAGTTGCCTGAAGGTCCAACAGAGCCAACACCAGCTGGCTCAAGGATGGCACAAGGGGTACTGGGGGCAAGGGAAACCTCCCCCCAGCCCCGGGGGTGCCCGCGCTGCCCGGGAGGTTTTTACCCTTGTCCCATGTGTGTCACCCCCAAACCCCCCCAGGGGGTCCGAGCCGGGCGGGGGGAGCCACGGGGCGCCAGACGGCTGGGACCCCCCGGGACAGGCGGGTCTGGGGGTCTCGGGGTGCCCCGGGGGAAGGGGCCGGGAGCGGGGCCGGGCTGGGGGGAAGAACCGCGACTTGGGGGGCCCAGGGGTGACCCCGGGCTGGGGCCGTGGGGGGGCTGAGCGCTGGGCGGCCCCGTGGGGGTCCCGCGCCGAGGGTCCGGGGAGGGGGTGTTTGTGCTGTTCCCGCCCCTTCCCCGCGCGGCTCGTGGCGCTTTTTTCTTCCGTCATCCGGCAGAGACGGGGTCTGCCCGGCGACCGGTGACGTCATAAGCACCTCCGGCTGCCATTGGCGGACGGGCCGTGGCGCAGCCAATCGCGGTGCGCGGGGCGGGGCCGGCCCCGAGGTCTGTCCCGGGCGGGGCTCGCTCGGCTCCTGGTCGGGGCGGCGGGCGGCGAGTGCGGGCGGGGACCCGGAGCCCTTTCCCCGGGCGCCGGGACCCCCTGGGAGCCCCTTTCCTGACACCGGTGCCGCATTCGCCGGGCAGCGGGACCCCTCCTGAGCCTCCTCCGGCCCGGAGAACCGGGACCAGCCCGGGCTGCCCTTCCCGGGGCTCTGGGAACCCCCCGGGGGAAGGGAGCCCCCAGTGCCGCCCGCGAGACACAGGGAGCCCCCTCGGAACTCCCCCCCCCCGGCCTGGCTTTGCCTTCTCCCCCCTCCAGCCCCCATCCCCCGGATCTGCTTCTCCTCGGGACCCCCCGGGACCTCCCAGGACCCCCGGTCACTGACAGCGGGGACCCCCCGGTCTTCCCTTGCCGGGAAGCAGGACCCCCTCCTGGGCACACCTCGGTGCCCCAACATCCCCCCGCCAGCCCCATCCCCCCCGCCCGTGGGTCCCCCCACCCCTCCCCGTGCCCCGTGTCCCCTCAGAGCTCCACTCCCTGCGCTGCTTCCACATCGGGGGGGGCAGAGCCCAGCCCGGGGGTGCCCGAGGTCGTGTCATGGGGACTGTGGATGGGAACCTTCTCCCTGTGGCAGCAGGAAGGGGAGGGTGGTGCCCTGGGCAGAGGGGATGGCGGCCAACCTGGCCCAGCAGCCCTGGGACAGGAATACCCAGCTGGGACAGAACCGTCAGCAGATGAACCGTGTGGGCCTGGCCACAGTGCGGGAGCGCTACAACCAGAGCGGGACTGAGTGTGGGCTGGGCTGGGGCTCTGTGGGACGGGAGAGCTCCCACCACCCCCAGAAGACCCTTCCCTGCCCTGGGATACTGTCCTGGCCTGTGCTGATCCTGCCCTGGCCAGTGCCACTGTCAGCAGGTTCCCAGTGTGAGGGGGAGCTGGGGAGGGCCCCCCACCCAGCACATTACACACACCCCCCAGTGCCCAGCACCCCATTCCAGGCCTGGCTACCACATCCCATCCCTCACCATCCCAAGAGAGGGAAAGACCAAGGCCATGTGCCTGGGAGGGTGAGCAGCTTGGGGAGACCAGACAGGGAGGAACCCTCTCCTCTGCCCAAGGGCACTGGGCACGGCCCAAGGGACATGACATGGTGGCAGGGACATAGTTCTATGTTTTGAGGGTGTTTTCCCATTTCCCAAATAAGCAGTTTTAAGTATGCATGAGCTCTGCCTGCTCTTCATAAGCATTTGACATTAAAATCTAGGCCCCCTGATCAAATATTTCTCTTTCTTTACTTTCCAGTTGGAGAAACTGAAGAAATGGGTGAGTCTCCTTGAGCTCGGGCCCAACGTGGGCTCCTGTCCAGGGCACAATGTGTACCGCCCTTTCCTTCCTTGCCTGCCCTCTCCATCCCCGCATCCCTGGGTCAGGGAAAGCCCAAGGTGATGTGCTTGGAAGAGTGGCCGACTTGGAGAGACTAGCACAGAGCTGGGAACATTCCCCAACACAACATTTGGGATCTGCATGAGCTCTACCTGACCCTCCTGAGAAGTTAAACCCTGAAAATGTATGTGCCTTGATCAGATAATTCTCTTTGTTTGCTTTCCAGATAGAGGAAGCTCAGCACAGGGTGAGTCTCTGATCTCCAGCACAAAGTGGCATTGGGCACTCAGAGCTCAGCCCTTTCCCTCCCTGCCCTCTCCATCCCTGCATCCCTGGGTCAGGGAAAGCCTGAGGCAATGTGCATGGGAGGGTGGGCAGCTCAGGGAGAAGAGCATGTGTGGATCCTCTCCCCTACCTCACTGTCCTCTGTTCAGCTATGGGAAGTGACCAGGCTGGAGGGAGCCACTCCAGGGGGTTTGGGGCCTTCTTGAACTTTTCAAAGCAGTAGTTTAATGTCTGCCTTAGTCCTGTATGCTCTTCCTGAGCAGTTGTGGAGTGAGAACAGTCTGCTTGGAAAGACCACCATGGGGCGGGACCCTCTTCCCTGTCCAGAGACCCTTGACACCAGCCATGGGATATGACCAGGCTGGCTAAGAGCCACTTAGAAGAAATTTGGGGTCTGCACTAGCTCTGCCTGATCTTCATGAGCAGTTCTCACATGCAGAAATCTCTCCTACCTATCAAATGTTGCTTTGCTTTCCAGAGAAAGAAGCTGCAGCACTGGGTGAGTGTCTGTGAGGTCTGGAACAGCGTGGGGTCCTGTCCCGGACACTCTGTGCTCGTCCCTTTCCCTTCTTGCCCATCCTCTCCATCCCTGAATCCCCTAGCCTGGAAAAGCCCAAAGCAATGTGTCTGGGAGGGTTGGCAGCTAAGGGAGCCCACTGTGGGCGTGGACCCTCTCTCCAGGGTCTCTCCAGAGACCCTTGGCACCAGCCACTGAATATGATCCAGCTATTGGGGAACAACTCCTCTGGTTTTGGTGAATTTCCTTAGTTCCCTTGTAAGCAATTTGGGGTCTGCACTTGCTCTGCCTGATCTTCATGAGCAGTTCTCACATAAAACTCTCTCCCACCTGATCAAATGTTGCTTTTCTTTGCTTTCCAGTGGAAGAAGCTGGAGCACTGGGTGAGTCTCAGTCAGGTCCAGCAGGGTGTGGGGCCCTGTCTTGTGTCCTATGTACTCACCCTTTTCCCTCCTTGCCCGTCCTCTCCATCCTGGCAGCCCTGGGTCTGGGAGATCCCAAGGCATGCCCGTGAGGGAGGGCAGCTCAGGGTGACCAGTGCAGGACTTGACCCTCTCCCCTGCCGAGGAAAAATGGGCACCAGCCATGGGATAAGACAGGGATGGAGAGAGTGATTCCTGGGGGCTGAGGGGGATTACAACTTTTCTAGCAGTAGTTTGGGTTTGATTGAATTCTTTGTACTTCCCATGAGCTGTTATGGAATGAGAAGCTATCCCATCTGATCAAATACTGCTTTCTCTTTACTCTCCAGGGAAACAAGGTTCAACATGGGGTGAGTCTCTCTGAAACCCCTGCATGCTGTAGGGTCCTCTCCTGGGATCTCTGTGCTCATCCCTTTCCCTCCTTGCCTGTCCTCTCCATCCCAGCATCCCTGGGTCTGGGAAAGCCCAAGGCCATGTGCCTGGGAGAGTGGGCAAAACAGACTCAACACAGAGCAAAGGAAAGAAAACTCTAATTGCTGGCCCTGCCCTGCACCCCCAGTGACACCAGAGTCGGGGGATGAGAAGTGGGACCAGATCTCAAAGCCCCTCCCCCCACCCCTCCCTTCCCTCAGACTTCACTTCAGTCAGGATTTCGCTCCCTTCTTCCCCCCACTGTGGCCCAGGGAGGGGCAGGGACTGGGGGATGGGGGTTTTGGTTAGTTCCTCAAAACATGTTCTCCGTCTTAGCTGGGGAGGGCATTCCTCACAGCCTTCCCCTGTTCCACTGCAGAGTCCCACCCAGGGCAGACAGTCCTCCAGGAACTTCTCCAGCCTGAGTCCTTCCCCACGGGGCTTCAGCTCTTCCCCAGCTGCCCCAGCCTGGGTCACTGCTCTGGGTGCAGTCATCAATCACAGAATGTCTCCCAGTCTCTTGAGCCCAGACCACTCCAGCCTGGTCCCTCACAGAGTCACAAGCCTCCTCCCCTGCACCCACCCAGCAAACCTGTCCCAGCGCAAATCTCTCCCTGGCTCATCTCTGTGTCTCTGTCTCTCTCCATGGGCTGCAGGTCCTGGCAGGGGCTGGCTCCAACCTGGGTCACAGCATCTCCTGTCTGTGTCCCCCTGCTCCAGCGTGGGGCCTCTCCAGGGGCTGCAGGTGGGGTCTGGGCCTTGTCCATGGGCTGTGGGGGGACACCCGCTGCTCCATGGGTTTCTCCAGGGGCTCAGGGGCATCTTTCTCTCCAGCACCTGGGGCGCCTCCTTCACGCCCTCACTGTCCTTGGTGTCTGCACAGCTCCTCACATCATCTCACTCCCTTCTCTGAAGGCACAGTACAGCTGCTTGCGTTATTTTCCTCCTAAATGTCATTCCCAGAGGCGCTGTGACCGTCACTGATGGGCTCGGCCTTGGTCAGCAGCGACTCCGGCCTTGAGCCAGCTGGTGTCTGCTCTGTGGGGCCTGCAGAGCTTCTGGCTGCTCCTTGCAGCAGCCATCTGTGCAGCCACCCCTTTCTCTACCAGTACCCAGCTACACAAAACTGTGACAGTACTGGATGGAATCACAGCCCCTACCATGAAGGTTCCTACCTGTGGTACCCACCACCCTTCCCTACCCACCCTGGGTCCCTTCCAGACCCTTTTCCAGCTTTGCCTTATTTTTTCATGTTTTCTGTTGGGTTTGGGGTTTTTTTACACTTGTTTCCCCTTTTTTCATCCTGTTTTCTTTTTCCCATTTTCACCTTTTTCCTTTATTTTCTCCTCACCTTTACCTCACCCTTTCATCCACTTCCCTTTCTTTTTAACCTCCACCCCCTTGTTTTACCCTTCTCTTTTTTACTTCCCCTCTTTTCCCCCTTCATTTCTTCCCCTCTCCTTTCCCCTTTTTTTATCTTCACCTCCTTCTTTTGAAATTCCTCTCCTTATCTGGGGGGAGAGGTTTTTATGGAATTCAACAAGGGCAGGTGGAGGGTCCTGCAGCCAGGGAGGAATAACCCCCAGCACCAGGACAGTTAGGGGTGACCTGCTGGGAAGCAGCTCTGGGGGAAAGCCCTGGGAGTGCTGGTGGGCACCAGGCTGACCATGAGCCAGCAGTGTGCCCTCATGGCTAAGAAAGACAACGGCATCCCGGGGGTATCAAGAGAAGTGTGGGCATCAGGTCAGGGAAGTTCTCCTCCCCCCTGCTCTGCCCTTTTGAGGTCTCATCCGGAATATTGTGCACAGCTCTGGGCTCCCTGGGTCATGAAGGACAGGGAGCTCCTGGAGAGGGGACAAAAAAGAGCTGAGGGGACTGGAATACTTCTCTTGTGAAGAGAGACTGATGGACTCAGTCTGACTGAGGGACCTCAGACTGAGGGACTCAGTCTCTCTCAGCCCAGAGAAGAGAAGACTGAGGGGGGATCTTCTCAATGCTGATAAATCCTTGAGGAGTGGGTGTCAGGAGGATGGGGTCAGACTTTTTTTAGTGGTGCCCAGTGACAGAACAAGAGATGATGGGCAAAATCTGGAATAGAGGAAGTTCCACCCAGCCATGAGGAGGAAATTCTTTCCTGTGAGGGTGGCAGAGCCCTGGGCCAGGCTGCCCAGAGAGGTTGTGGAGTCTCCATCTCTGGAGACATTCAAACCCCGTGATCCTGGATGCTGTCCTGTGCAGCCTGCTCGAGGTGATCCTGCTATGGCAGGCGTTTGGCTAGATGATGTTCAGAGGGCCCTGCCAACCCCGATCAGTCTGTGTTTCCATGACTGCACGTTAGGTGGAGCTGTCCCCCGTGCGTCCAGCGCTGCAATAAGGAATGCCTGCCGTTTGACACTACCCCCGTGTTCTGCGGTTTGTTCCCGGGTTCCAGTGACAGAAGGAGGTTGCAGTGAGCACCCACACCCTTCTCCTGCTGAAAAGGTAAGTGCCTGCACAAGGTGGCCACTGGCTGATGATGGGGTGCCTCAGGTGTCTGAGCTGCAGGAAACGGTTCCAAGGCTGCACTGTGTGCGAGGGGCTGAGAAGGAGAGAGGTGGGTGGTTTCATAACCTGTAAGTGCCTGCAGTGGGCAGGCTGAGAATGAGGCACCTTGGACCCTGGTGACCCACAAAAGCAGGACTCCATTTCAACCTCCATCTTCACTATCAAAACCAGATGTGGAGCTTTAACAGCTGCAGACACCCATGATCAAGCTCTGCAAGGAGAACCTGGACCAGCAGCACACAGCAGGTACTGTGAGAAGAAACACCGAGTGCCTGCAGTAGGTGAGTGTCTATTAAGGGTCACCGAGGTGCCCCTCTGCCACCGTCTGTGCAGAAACAAGGAAGACTACTGCCCCAGGGCTGCAAGTGCAAAGTTGATGCCATGAAAAGCAGCAGTCAAAACTCACTCACCTTGGTGACTATGAAGCAGATATTTACTGCAGCACTGGGTGCACGGGGGATCACTCCTCCTAATGTGTGCTGAATGAGTCAATTGCACAGCTTATATGCAGGTTGTACACACATGTTCATGGCCTTTCCCAGAAATGATTAGCATAGTCATTACTCTTATGAGAATTTACCGTCATTGGTTTCCACCCTTTCCCATATGCGTGATACAGTCTTTAAGTGGTCTTCAAGGATCCTGGTCATCGTTTACTTTGTCCACTCACCTTCACCACTGTGTTTCTGCCATGAACTACAGCCCTTACCTTCCTCCTCTTGTCTACCAGAGCCTCAGGGCTGGTCTTGGGCTCCTTGTAGCATTGAGGTTTCTCAAAGACAGTCCTTCTAGAAAGCTGAGAGTGTGCTGGTACCTGTGTTCCACAATACTGTTGCTGCAAAATGTGGTAATGGTATCTACAAAAGTCTGGACAGTAAGTCTCTATTAGAGTAGTTGCTGCAGAATGTGTTGTTGAAACCCACAAAACTCCAGACTCAGTCCCCGTTAGATTCAGCCTTCTTTTGAACCCCCCTTTTCTTTGTTCTTCCAAATTCTTGTGCAAATGTCACAGTAGGTCATCTTTCCTGAGGGTCTCATCAAAGTATTTCCCTGTTTCCACCTGGTGTTTCTTTAATTTCTGTTCACTATGGTTCTGAGCTGAGTTCTGACAAACCATAAAATCGACTTGAACATGACACAGACTGTTCTGCCTAAGATCAAGGATATGATGAGGCCTACAAACATCTGCCTGAGCAAGACATTAATTTGTTAAAGAGCATGCCCATGGAAAGGGCCCAGACCCACCTGCAGCCCCTGGAGAGGCCCCACGCTGGAGCAGGGGGACACAGACAGGAGATGCTGTGACCCAGGTTGGAGCCAGCCCCTGCCAGGACCTGCAGCCCGTGGAGAGAGACAGAGACACAGAGATGAGCCAGGGAGAGATTTGCACTGGGACAGGTTTGCTGGGTGGGTGCAGGGGAGGAGGCTTGTGACTCTGTGAGGGACCAGGCTGGAGTGGTCTGGGCTCAAGAGACTGGGAGACATTCTGTGATGGATGACTGCACCCAGAGCAGTGACCCAGGCTGGGGCAGCTGGGGAAGAGCTGAAGCCCCGTGGGGAAGGACTCAGGTTGGAGAAGTTCCTGGAGGACTTTCTCCTGTGGGTGGGACTCTGCAGTGGAACAGGGGAAGGCTGTGAGGAATGCCCTCCCCAGCTAAGACGGAGAACATGTTTTGAGGAACTAACCAAAACCCCCATCCCCCAGTCCCTGCCCCTCCCTGGGCCACAGTGAGGGGAAGAAGGGAGCGAAATCCTGACTGAAGTGCAGTCTGCTGAGAAGGGAGGGGTGGGGGAGGTGCTTTGAGATCTGGTCACACTTCTCATTCCCCGACTCTGGTGTCACTGGGGGTGCAGGGCAGGGCCAGCAATTAGAGTTTTCTTTCCTTTGCTCTGTGTTGAGTCTGTTTTGCCCATGTCATTGATTACAGGATGATCTCTCCCTGGCCTTATCTCAACTCCTAAGCCTCAATATATTTTTTCTCCCCTCTCCAACTGAAAAGAGAGACCAGCTTTGGTGGGCATCTGGCCTCCAGCCAGTCCTAAACCACCACAGCACCATTTCTTACATATTCTCACTTCCTTCTCAGGGGGAAATTTGCAGCTGCTTGTGGGATTTTTTATCCTAAATGGGATTCCCAGAGGTGCTGTGACCATCACCAAGTGGCTCAGCCTTGCTCAAGAGTGACTCCGGCCTTGAGTCAGCTGGTGTTTACTCTCAGACTTACTGAAAGCTTCTGGCTGCTTCTTGCAGAAGCCACCCCTGCAGCCCCCTTCCTCCACCAGAACCCAGCCATAGAACACTACAAGAGGAAGGGCGTGATGGAGCAGCTTGTTTGGCACCTGGTCTCCAGCCATTGTCAACCCCCAAAAAGAATCTGCCGTAAAGACTGCTTTCACAACGCCGTGATGGATCGCAGCAGTGGTGGTAGAGTGTGATGTTGAGACCAGGCACAACCAGGCAGATGACCCAAACACAGTGTTTCTTTGGGAACTGGCTGGTCATCCATCTCCCGGTGGAGGTGGTGAGCTCTGAGCCCATGCAGACAGGTAGAGAAGAAGGTTTCTTGGTCTGAAACCATGTAGATGGGCACTGAGAATGTTCCCTGCCCTCAGCCCCCACAGAGGAACATTAAGAGCATCTCCTGCCCTGAGGCCATGCAAACAGACATTGAGAAGAAGTCTCCTCCTCTGAGACCACGTGGACAGGTGTTGAGCCAAACACCTCCTGGTTTGAGGTGACACAGTCACTGACTAAAGCAGGGACTCACCTCTGAGCTATCACCATTACACTTGCAGGTGAGGAGACATGGTGGACTCTTGCCCTGAGAGGGAGCAGAGGCAGAAGCAACCTGGTCCCATCCCTGACAGGGCTGTGAGATGCTGGCAATGCTTTTGTCCATCAGGCAGGTGGAGACATTCGTTCCCTGGTGTCTCCTGTGCTGGCTAAGAGGGAGGAACTAGAAGGCAAGGAAGCCCAGCACCTGTCAGCCATTGCTGGGAACTCAGCGATTATGGTCTGGAAGAGGGGCAGCCTCCTGCAAACTCTAATTGGGTGTGAAGGCAAAGTATCCTCTCAAGGAAGATCATGTAACCCAGCAAGGGAATTGTTCCACCAGCGTGGAATGTTCCTGGTACCTGAGGGGATTCATGGTTGTCTGCAGTGACCCGGACAATACTCAGGCCCCCAAAGATCAGGATGACACCCAGCATTCAGAGTCTGTACAGCAGATGTTGGTGTGCTGTACAGTGATGGGTGCCAGCAAACTGGCTGTGGTGGACTGGGAAGACATTGAGGCACCAACTGTCCATGACCAGAAGGAGGACATGAGAAACTGGATGGTGCCCCTACCTCGTTCATGGAAGCTCAGGTACAACAATTGCAGCAAAAATGTAAAAACTGGCTGAAAAGGCACAATCCAGGAAGATTCGTGCTCTGGTTGCTGCTGAGCAACTCCCCAGGGCTGGTGGATGCGTTGAGGACACCTCTCCTCATCCTGACCTGGTGGCTGTATGTCTCTGTGTGGTCAACCTCGTGCCCAGTGCCATGGAAAGGCCAGGTTGGACTGCTGCAGGATCACCTCAAGCCAGCTGCACAGGGTTGTATCCAGATGTGTTTGGGATCTCTCCAGAGATGGAATATCCATAACTGGGCAGCTTCTTTCAGCCCTCAGGCACACACAGAGGAGAGTAAAGCAGTTTTTCCTTATCTTTGGATGGACTTTCCAGTGTTCCAGTTTGTGCCTGTTGCTACTTGTCCTGTCAATGGGCACAACTGGGAAGAGTCAGGCCCCATTACCTTGACACCAACCTTCAGATATTGATGAGCATTGATCTTATCCTCTCTCAGTCTTCTCCAGATTAAACAGCTCCAGCTCTATCAGCCTTTCCTCATTGGAGAGATGCTCCAGTCTCCTCATCATCCATGTACCCTCTGCTGGACTCACTCCAGGAGTTCCAGTAGTTGGTGAATCCATGCTGACCACTCCTCCACATGCTCATTGATGACCCCCAGAAGAAGCTGTTCCATCATCTTTCCAGGGGATGGAGGTGAGACTGGCTGGGCTGTAGTTTCCTTGGTCCTCTTGCCCTTCTGGAAGACTGGAGCAACATTGGCTTTCCTCCAGCCTTTCCTCAAGGGGAGACTGAGCTGTGAGTGCCTCCCACCTCCCACCCCCTGCCCCATGATCATCCTGCTGGGAGCAACCCCCGGCTTCTGCTCCAAACGCTGCTCCACACCCACTGCAAATCCCCTTCAGTGGCAGCCAGGAATCAAGACAACCCTCCTTCCCCCAGGAACCCCCATGGCCAGACTCCATGTTCACCTGCAAACCTTTATTGAAGTCTGTCCTGCTCTGCCTGGGCAGGAAGGGCTGGGGCAGGGCCAAGAGGGACATCTGCTCCTGCAGCACCAAGGAGAGGAGTGTGGGCAGTGTCTGCAGAAGGGCAGGGGTCTCATCAGCAGGACCACACACAGCTCCCCACTGCAGCCTCCTGCTCTGCCCCACTGCCCCTCACCAGGAGTTATTGCAAATCTGTTACTGGAAATGGCAGGAAATATTGTAAATCCCTGCAGACAGAGAAGATGCTCACTGGATGGACATGAGCAGCCAGATGCAGCTGATTTCCCAGTAAAGCACACCTTTTCCCAGTTTGAGGAGCAGATTTACCATCTGATGGTGCGACTTGAGGCTCCACCCCCAGGCAATGAGCTGAAGTTCTGTACCTCCTACCAAAGTCCAGGGTCAGAAAATAAAGCTGCAAGCAGAACCCAGGGACAAAACAGCAAAGGGAAAGCAACATCCAACCCAGCCCTGCCTGGGTGGCGCGTGCTGGAGGTGGCTTTTCCCGGAACTCTTGCCTCTGCCAGCAGCCTGTGCTGGGAAACAGCACTGGGCGAGGTTGGGCACCTCAGGAGGTGGCCCGCCCTCACTGGCCTTGGTGTCTGCACAGCTCCTCACATCTTCTCACTCCCTTCTCTGGAGGCAAAATGCAGCTGCTGGTGGGTTTTTTTTCTCCTCACTGTGACTCCCAGAGGGGCTGTGACCATCCCTGATGGGCTCGGCCTTGGTCAGCAGCGACTCCGGCCTTGAGCCAGCTGGGGTTTGCTCTGTGGGGCTGCAGAGAGGTTCTGGCTGCTCCCTGCAGCCCCCACCCCTGCAGCCCCCCTGCTCCCCCAGGGCCCAGCCACACAAAACTACAATAGGTGTGTCCCAGACACACACGGTGCTGACAGAGTTGGGGCTCCCCAGAACCAAGACAAGGGGAGGCCTGAGTTGTGTGTGCACCTGGCCTCCAGCCCCCTGCCCCATGCTCACTTTGCAGGGAGCTGCCCCCAGACTCCTGCTTCAACCACTGCTCCAAGCCCACTGCAAATCCCCTTCAGCAGCAGCCAGGAACCAGCACAAACCCCGAGGAACCCCCACGGCCGGACTCCATGTGCACAAGGAAAATTTTATTGAAGTCTATCCTGCTCTGCCTGGGCAGGGTGGGCCAGAGGAGGGCAGGGTGGGCCAGGGCAGGACTGAAAGGGACATTTGCTCCTGCGGCACTGAGGAGAGGAGAGGGGGCTGTGTCTACAGGAGGGCAGGGGCTCTGTGAGACTTCTGATGGGCCTGAAAGATGGTCAGGAAGTGCCGTCCCTGAAGCAAATCTGTGGTCCCTCTGTCTGCAACAAAAAACAGGGGTAGATGATCTCTCCATTGAGCAGGATGTTGGGAAAGTGAAGATCTTGACCACCCTGTCAGCATCAGTGAAAGTCACCAGCCCCCATGGGCAGCCCAGACACACACAGAATGGGGTCCAGATGGGGACCAGAGATACATGGGAGGAGAGGTGACAGAATCAAACTTCCTGAAGCACAGTCACACCCTCCAGATCTCTCCTTCAGGCCTCAGGGCAATATCCCTCATCTTCCTCTCAGTCCCTGACTACCCCTACAACCCACCCAGAATCACCTCCCAAATTCCCCTTCACCTCCACCTCCCAGCAGTGCCTCCCCTCCATGAACCCTGGCCAGAAAGGAAATCTCTGAGGGGTGTCTGGTGGCTTCTGCCATGACCTTTCCCTTTCTTGCACTTCTCCTGCCCACTGACAGGATCTCATCCCAGGACCAGCACCAGCACAGCAGCAGCTGAACTTGGTCCTGTGACAACAGGCCATGGAGGGGCTGTGGCCCCAGCACAGAGGAGCAGGCTGGGGAGGTGGAGGCTGGCTCTGTGCAGTGCCTGGGGCGTCGGAGGGGAGACGTCTCCTCTTGGCCCCACTGATGGAGCTCACAAGGGGTGGAACAGGCAAGAACACAGTGGGGAAACAGGCTAGTGTCACGGTCTGGAGTGTGGGTATCACCAAACACTCCCAGGCACGGCCAGTCCTGCACACTGGCCAGCCCAGATGTACCTTGCACACAAGGAAAGGAAAGAGAAACACCCAGAGTGGCAACCAACTGACCAGTTACCTGGTCAGTGGGGAATCAAGACCTGTCCCCAGGAAACAAGGAGAGAGAACTGGTCACATCCCAGAGCCTGTCCCCAGCAGCTCTGGGCAGGTGAGAGGGTCTATCCCCATGCTGGTCTACTGGAGCTTCCCACCCTCCCAGGAACACTGCCTTGGGCATTGCCAGACACAGGGAGGGAGATGATTGGCAAGGAGGGAAAGGGCTAAGCATAGAGGGCATGGGAAAGGACCCCATGCCATGCTGGAGCTCATGGACACTCACCCATCACTCTGGCATGTAATTCTTCTGGAAAGCAAAAGAAAAAAAAAGCCATTTTTGACCATGAGACAGATTTTAATTTAATGAGGGTGTGTCCTTGTTCTCTTCTGTCCTTTGCAGAAAGAGCTTTTGGATGGAGGCAACACGTCCCTCAGGAGCAAACGCACCTTTCCTTCTCCAGAGATAAGCACTGAGGCAAATGAACCCAAGCAAGAGCACGAGGAGCACACCCAGACTGAACATCCAGGGACGGGCATCACGGAAAAAGGGAGCTGGGAAACAAACAGATCCACAGGGAAAGGGACCGATTTACACTCGTGTCTGTGGGGAGAAGGACCCAGAGACCCCCGCCCCACACCTCACAGCCCTTGTCCTGGGATCCCTGGACTCAAGGGGACAGAGTCCTCCTGTGCCCACACACCCCCAACGCTGCCCCCCAAGCCCAGCCCAAAGCTGCTCCAAGCCAGGCAGCCAACCCCCGCCCTGCTCTGGCACCGCAGGGGCTGGCTGCAGCCGTCTCACCAGAGATGTGCAGGGACGCCTTCTGCTCCTGCTCCAGGCGGCTGCTCCTCACCACACAGGACCAGTTCCCATCTCCAGTCTCTGTCACCACGATGAGCTCTTCAATGTGAAACAGGCCCCTTGCGTCAGAGAAAGATTGTTGGGAGACCGAGGGGAGACGTTTTCCATCACGATCCTTCCACAGCACCTCCGGTTGTGGGAACCATCCGGCCGATCGACACACCATCCGGATGCCTCCGGCCTCGTAACCCTCCAGAGAGAGCTGAGGGACAGAGCCTGTGGCTGGGGTCAAGTAAGGATGATCTCAGCTCAAATGCCACAACCGCATCCCATAGCAGACCCACCACAAGTCGCACTGCACCTGCGGGACCAGCCACCAAACCCACAGCAACTTGTGCAGGAACTGCAGAGCACTGATCCCAACAGCCCCAGATCTCCCACCAAACATCCTGGCAGAGCAAGACTAAGGTGCTGCACTTCAGCACCTCAAGGCTTTTTCTGTGCAGACCTGTCTGTTCAAGAAGCCTCAAGGCTTCCAAAGTACAAAGTCTCCTGCAGCACAGGAGGACAGGACAGAGGTCTCGGAGGGACACACAAGCCCAGGGACACTGGGACCACCCCCCAGAAAAAACACATCAGCAACAAACCTGACACCTCCAGATCCACTGTAGCCTCTCTAGAGGAGGAACCATCTGTCACCATGCAGACGTACTGACCATCATCAGAGGGTCTCAGCCCAGAGATTCGCAAGTCCAGCCTTCCTCTGGAGAGACCGTCTCTGGACAGCTCTGTCCTCCCAGCATATTCCTCCATCTGCTCCCTGGACACGTCCTCCCCATTTCGGTAGCGATGCACCGTTTCAGAGACCCTGTGCCGGATCCACCTGATGTCCAAGCTCTGAGCATCCATGGCTGGGGACAAGTGACATCGCAGCACGACGTCCTGCCCCACGGTGACACGGAGAGGGTGGCCTGGTCCCACCACCCTGAAGTCAGCTTGGCCATGGAGAAGGACACAGAGACATGGAGATGGTGCCTACGTTAATTGAGGCCGTTGCAGGCCAGGGCTGAGCTTGGTGTGAGCGAGGCACGCTCCATGCCACGGGCGTTGCTTTGCCCTCCCATGGCCCAGAGACCAAGGAGAAACTGGAGTGGGAGTGAGAGATCCCAAAGTAGAAGGTTTCCCAGCAGCAGGACACCACTCCAGAAAACAACCACCACCCCAGCCAGCCCTGGTGAGAGCAAGAACCATTTCAGAGGAGCACTGCAGGACAGGACTTAAAGGGAAGCCAGGGTGCAGAATGTAAGGCTTAAATAGCCCAAGGGAAAAGCAAAATCCATGCAGGACTGAGCTCCGAGCTGGGCATGGCAGCTCCCTACCCCTCATCTGCCACCAGGAACCAGTGAAAGCCCCCACCCGCCCTGCAGGATCCCTACCTGATCCCAGCTGGAGCACGTGGAGAGTCACCCAATACCTCAGGAGGTCCCTGGGGCTCGCTGGGAGCCACATCTGCAGCCGTGATGGAGAGGAGGGAGGGGAAGGGAGGCAGAGGAGGGTGAGGAGGTTTACAGCCACCCAAGAGGGGCTGGTGAAGAAGGGCTGCACCTGCCCCAAAGAGGTTCTGAAATCCCCAAAGCCCCTTCACGAGCACCTTGACGTTGGAATAAATCGGTGCTCACTGGCAGGATGGGACCACCACGTCTGTCTGGTGAAGCTCCTGCTCTGCCCCACTGCCTCTCTCCAGGAGTTATTGCAAATCTGTTACTGGAAATGGCAGGAAATATTGTAAATCCCTGCAGACAGAGAAGATGCTCACTGGATGGACACAAGTAGCCAGATGCAGCTGATTTCCCAGTAAAGCACACCTTTGCCCAGTTTGAGGTGCAGATTTATCTGTGGGTGTGACTTGAGGCTCCACCCCCAGGCAATGAGCTGAAGTTCTGTATCCAGAGTCAGAAAATACAGCTGCAAGCAGGACCTGGAGATAAAACAGCAAAGGGAAAGCAACATCCAACCCAGCCCTGCCTGGGTGGCGCGTGCTGGAGGTGGCTTTTCCCGGAACTCTTGCCTCTGCCAGCAGCCTGTGCTGGGAAACAGCACTGGGCGAGGTTGGGCACCTCAGGAGGTGTTTCCCATCACAGAAAGGCCTGATGTCTTTGTGTGTGAGCACTGTCACTGAGGCAGTGAGCAAACCCTGCCCAGACCCTGGTGAATTGTCCACCTGAGCCAGGGCCACTGGGTCCATCTGAGGAGGTTTGGGGTTCTCAGACATTGGTCTGTTCTGGAGGAAAAGGCAGGAGCCCGTCAGCCCCAGGAACCAAATAAAAATGAGAAGGAAGGGAAATTAAGTGGTGAGCTTGTGAGGAACATGGAACAAGAGGACATGGTAGGGTGGGGGTCTTCAGTGTTGGGACGTGCCATCTGTACCCTGTCCCCTCAGGGACCTCAGATCCCTGGGCAGGACATGTCCCCAACAGCCCATCCCCATGCAGGGGCAGCCTGTTCCCAACAGAAGGCCTGGGGTCCTGGATCCATAGCAGGGTGGGGGTATGGGGGCCCTGTGGTGCCATACCCAGACCAAGGCAAGCCCCTTTGACCTACGGGAAACTGCAGGCTGCTCAGTCTGACCTCTGTGCCTGGTAAGATATGAAGCAGATTCTCCTGGAAACTATGCTCAGGCACATGGAGAATAAGGAGGTGACTGGGGACAGCCAACATGACTGCACTAAGGGCAGTTTGTGCCTGACAAGTCTGGTGGCCTTCTATGATGGAGTAACAGAGATGGTGGAGAAGAGAGGAAAGACAGGCTTGTCTTTGTCTTCCTGGACTTGTGCAAGGCATTCAACACGCCCAGCACAACATCCTTGTCTTTAACTTGGAGAGACATGGGTCTGATGGATGGACTGTGCAGTGCTGGATAGATGGCTGCACTCACAGAGCTGTGGGCAACGGCTCCATGTCCATGTGGAGGACCATGAAGAGTTGCTGTTCCTCAGGGGCCAGTACTGGGACCAGCACTGTTCCACATCTCTGTCAGTGACATGGACAGAGCCATCACCCTCAGCAAGTCTGACAATGACACCAAGCTGTGTGGTGAGGCCGACACACTGGAGGGAAGGGATGTCACCCAGAGGGACCTTGACAGGCTGGAGAGATGGGCCCGTGAGAACTGCATGAATTCAGCAAGGCCAAGTTCAAGGTCCTGCATGCAGGCTGGTGCGATCCCAAGCACAACTCCAGGCTGGGTGGAGAATGGATTTGGAGCAGCCCCGAGGAGAAGGACTTGGGGGTGCTGATTGATGACAAGCTCAACATCAGCTGGCAGTGGGTGCTAGCAGCTCAGAAGGCCACCTGTGTCCTGGGCTGTGTCAAGAACAGTGTGGCCAGCAGGTCAAAGGAGGTGATTCTGCCCCTCTGCTCTGCTCTCCTCAGACCCCACCTGGAGCGCTGCATCCAGCTCTGGGGGCCCCAGTACAGGAAAGACATAGAGCTGTTGGAGCGAGGCCAGAGGAGGGCCACAAAGATGATCAAGGGGCTGGAGAGCCTCTCCTTGTTCAGCCTGGGGAAGAGAAGGCTCTGGGGACACCTCATTACAGCCTACCAATACATAAAGGGGTCCTACAGGAAAGTGGGAGAGGGGCTGTTCACAAGGGAGTGTAGTGATAGGACAAGGGGCAATGGCTTCAAGCTGAAAGAGGGCAGGTTTAGGTTAGATATTAGGCAGAAATTCTTTGCTCTGAGGGTGGTGAGGCCCTGGCATAGGTTTCCCACAGAGGTTGTGGAAGGCCCATCCCATCCATGGAAGTGTTTAAGGCCAGGCTGGATGAGGATTTGGGTAACCTGATTTAGTGATGGGTGTCCCTACCCATGCCTGGGGGTTGGAACTAGCTGATCTCTGAGATCCCTTCCAACCCAAAGCATTCTTTGATTCTGTGACCCCAGGTCTGTCATGGAGATCAGATCCAGCCCCAGGGGTGTCCAGGAAGGGCAGAAAGTGGGTTGGGAGGCAGAAAAAGGGCCATAAACCCCCCCAAAGTCAGTGCAGGGGGCGGGGGTGTGTGTGTGCGCCATCCCTTGCCATCCTCTCTCTCTGTTACCTGCATGACAACAGTGGCATCATGGCAAGTGGCTCCAAGCATTGATACTGGCTCTGAGCACTCAGATGCCCAGGTTCAATTTTGTTCATGGTTCCAATAGCCCCAGCCCCTTTGTGAGCATCCCCCACCTCTTCCTGTGGCCTGGAAGGCTCAGCCACCCCCAGACCAAGCTAGAAGAATGATCCCATTGCATCCCACCCCATCACATTCCATTCTAACCTACCCAAATCCATCTGATCCCACCTGAACCCACCTCATGCACATCTTGCCCCACCCCAGCACTCACAGCTCTGCTGCAACAGGAAAACCTGCAGCAGCAGCAGTAGCAGCAGCAGGCACAGCAATCAGTATTGCTATATATCACTTTCACAGAGCCCCAGGTTGAGAAAGTCTTTCCCTGCTCAGGACTTTCCTCTTTTGCTGCCCCTAAAGTCACTCTGGTCCAAAGAGGTGTCGAGCAGGGAGCTCAGTCCCTCAGACCAGCCATAAGCCACCACCTGAACCGAGTGCCCAGCTGGGAAGAGCAGTAGGGAAAGGTAACTCAGCCTTGCTCCCAGCAGGACTGCACAGCACGGAAGGACGTGGACAGGGCAGGGGTGTTGTGGTGGTTTGTCCGTGGCTGAAGGCCAGACGCCCACCAAAGCTGCTCTATCTCTCCCCTTTTCAGCTGGACAGGGGAGAAAACAGATATTGAGAGGCTCAGGAGTGGAGATAAGGACAGGGAGAGACGCAATCAGCGTCATGGGCAGAAGAGACTACACATGGAATAAATGAAAGAAAACTCTCTATTACACTACACTACACACCAAGAGACACCAGAGGTGGATCATGAGAAGTGCAACAAGATCTTTAAGACTCTCCCCCCCACCCCTCCCTTCTTAGCAGGCTTCATTTTAGTCAGGATTTCACTCCCTTCTTTACCTCCTCCTTGTGGCCCAGGGAGGGGCAGGGACTGGGGGAATGGGGGTTTGGGGCAGTTCCTCACAAGATGTTCTCCTTAGTTGGAGAGGGAACTCCTCACGCTCTTCCCCTGCTGCACCCTGGGGTCCCACCCAGGGCAGACAGTCCTCCATGAACTTCTCCAATGTGAGCCCTTTCCCATGGGGCTTCAGCTCTTCTCCACCAGCCCCAGCCTGGGTCACTGCTGTGGGTGCACTCATCAATCACATTGTCTCTCAGTCTCTCAGTCCCACAGCCGGGTCCCTCACAGGGTCACAAGTTCCCCCCCCAGCAAACCTGATCCAGCATGAGTCTCTCTCTCTCTCTCCCTCGATCATCTTTCTGTCTCTCTCCACAGGCTGAAAGTCCTGGCAGGGGCTGGCTCCAACACAGGTCACAACATCTTCTGTATATCTCCCTCTGCTCCAGCCTGGGGCCTCTCCAGGGGCTGCAGGTGGGGTCTGGGCCTTGTCCATGGGCTGTGGGGGGACACCTGCTCCACCATGGGTTTCTCCAGGGGCTGCAGGGGCATCTTTCTCTCTGGAACCTGGGGCACCTCCTCCCCGCCCTCACTGGCCTTTGTGTCTGCACAGCTCCTCACATCTTCTCACTCCCTTTGCTGGGACCATCCCTGATGGGCTCGGCCTTGGGCAGCAGCGACTCCGGCCTTGAACCAGCTGGGGTTTGCTCTGTGGGGCTGCAGAGAGGTTCTGGCTGCTCCCTGCAGCCCCCACCCCTGCAGCCCCCCTGCTCCCCCAGGGCCCAGCCACACAAAACTACAATAGGTGTGTCCCAGACACACACAGTGCTGACAGAGTTGGGACTCCCCAGAACCAAGACAAGGGGAGGCCTGAGTTGTGTGTGCACCTGGCCTCCAGCCCCTTGCCCCATGCTCACCATGCAGGGAGCTGCCCCCAGACTCCTGCTCCCACCACTGCTCCAAGCCTGCTGCAAATCCCCTTCAGCAGCAGCCAGGAACCAGCACAAACCCCCAGGAACCCCCACGGCCGGACTCCATGTGCACAAGGAAAATTTTATTGAATTCTGTCCTGCTCTGCCTGGGCAGGGTGGGCCAGGGGAGGGCAGGGTGGGCCAGGGCAGGACTGAGAGGGACATTTGCTCCTGCAGCACTGAGGAGAGGAGAGGGGGCTGTGTCTACAGGAGGGCAGGGGCTCTGTGAGGCTTCTGATGGGCCTGAAAGATGGTCAGGAAGTGCTGTCCCTGAAGCAAATCTGTGGTCCCTCTGTCTGCAACAAAAAACAGGGGTAGATGATCTCTCCATTGAGCAGGATGTTGGGAAAGTGAAGATCTTGACCACCCTGTCAGCATCAGTGAAAGTCACCAGCCCCCATGGGCAGCCCAGACACACACAGAATGGGGTCCAGATGGGGACCAGAGATACATGGGAGGAGAGGTGACAGAATCAAACTTCCTGAAGCACAGTCACACCCTCCAGATCTCTCCTTCAGGCCTCAGGGCAATATCCCTCATCTTCCTCTCAGTCCCTGACTACCCCTACAACCCACCCAGAATCACCTCCCAAATTCCCCTTCACCTCCACCTCCCAGCAGTGCCTCCCCTCCATGAACCCTCCTGGCCAGAAAGGAAATCTCTGAGGGGTGTCTGGTGGCTTCTGCCATGACCTTTCCCTTTCTTGCACTTCTCCTGTCCACTGACAGGATCTCATCCCAGGACCAGCACCAGCACAGCAGCAGCTGAACTTGGTCCTGTGACAACAGGCCATGGAGGGGCTGTGGCCCCAGCACAGAGGAGCAGGCTGGGGAGGCGGAGGCTGGCTCTGTGCAGTGCCTGGGGTGTCGGAGGGGAGACGTCTCCTCTTGGCCCCACTGATGGAGCTCACAAGGGGTGGAACAGGCAAGAACACAGCAGGGAAACAGGCTAGTGTCACGGTCTGGAGTGTGGGTATCACCAAACACTCCCAGGCATGGCCAGTCCTGCACACTGGCCAGCCCAGATGTACCTTGCACACAAGGAAAGGAAAGAGAAACACCCAGAGTGGCAACCAACTGACCAGTTACCTGGTCAGTGGGGAATCAAGACCTGTCCCCAGGAAACAAGGAGAGAGAACTGGTCACATCCCAGAGCCTGTCCCCAGCAGCTCTGGGCAGGTGAGAGGGTCTATCCCCATGCTGGTCTACTGGAGCTGCCCACCCTCCCAGGAACATTGCCAGACACAGGGAGGGAGATGATTGGCAAGGAGGGAAAGGGCTAAGCATAGAGGGCATGGGAAAGGACCCCATGCCATGCTGGAGCTCATGGACACTCACCCATCACTCTGGCATGTAATTCTTCTGGAAAGCAAAAGAAAAAAAAAGCCATTTTTGACCATGAGACAGATTTTAATTTAATGAGGGTGTGTCCTTGTTCTCTTCTGTCCTTTGCAGAAAGAGCTTTTGGATGGAGGCAACACGTCCCTCAGGGGCAAACGAACCTTTCCTTCTCCAGAGATAAGCACTGAGGCAAATGAACCCAAGCAAGAGCACGAGGAGCACACCCAGAGCGGCCATCCAGGGACGGGCATCACGGAAGAAGGGAGCTGGGAAACAAACAGATCCACAGGGAAAGGGACCGATTTACACTCGTGTCTGTGGGGAGAAGGACCCAGAGACCCCCGCCCCACACCTCACAGCCCTTGTCCTGGGATCCCTGGCCTCAAGGGGACAGAGTCCACCCCTGCCCACACACCTCCACGCTGCCCCCCAAGCCCAGCCCAAAGCTGCTCCAAGCCAGGCAGCCAACCCCCGCCCTGCTCTGGCACCGCAGGGGCTGGCTGCAGCCGCCTCACCAGAGATGTGCAGGGACGCCTCCTGCTCCTGCTCCAGGCGGCTGCTCCTGACCACGCAGGACCATTTCCCATCTCCAGTCTCTGTCACCACGATGAGCTCTTCAATGTGAAACAGGCCCCTTGCGTCAGAGAAAGATTGTTGGGAGACCGAGGGGAGACGTTTTCCATCACGATCCTTCCACAGCATCTCCGGTTGTGGGAACCATCCGGCCGATCGACACACCATCCGGATGCCTCCGGCCTCGTAACCCTCCAGAGAGAGCTGAGGGACAGAGCCTGTGGCTGGGGAAGAGCCCGGGGTTGGGGTCAAGTAAGGATGATCTCAGCTCAAATGCCACCACTGCATCCCATAGCAGACCCACCACAAGTCGCACTGCACCTGCGGGACCAGCCACCAAACCCACAGCAACTTGTGCAGGAACTACAGAGCACTGATCCCAACAGCCCCAGATCTCCCACCAAACATCCTGGCAGAGCAAGACTAAGGTGCTGCACTTCAGCACCTCAAGGCTTTTTCTGTGCAGACCTGTCTGGTCAAGAAGCCTCAAGGCTTCCAGACAAAGTACAAAGTCTCCTGCAGCACAGGAGGACAGGACAGAGGTCTCGGAGGGACACACAAGCCCAGGGACACTGGGACCACCCCCCAGAAAAAACACATCAGCAACAAACCTGCCACCTCCAGATCCACTGTAGCCTCTCTAGAGGAGGAACCATCTGTCACCATGCAGACGTACTGACCATCATCAGAGGGTCTCAGCCCAGAGATTCGCAAGTCCAGCCTTCCTCTGGAGAGACCATCTCTGGCCAGCTCTGTCCTCCCAGCATATTCCTCCATCTGCTCCCTGGACACGTCCTCCCCATTTCGGTAGCGATGCACCGTTTCAGAGACCCTGTGCCGGATCCACCTGATGTCCCAGCTCTGAGCATCCATGGCTGGGGACAAGTGACATCGCAGCACGACGTCCTGCCCCACGGTGACACGGAGAGGGTGGCCTGGTCCCACCACTGTGAAGTCAGCTTGGCCATGGAGAAGGACACAGAGACATGGAGATGGCACCTATGTTAATTTCGGATATTGCAGGCCAGGGCTGAGCTTGGTGTGAGCGGGGCACTCTCCATGCCACGGGCGTTGCTTTGCCCTCCCATGGTCCAGAGACCAAGGAGAAACTGGAGTGGGAGTGAGAGATCCCAAAGTAGAAGGTTTCCCAGCAGCAGGACACCACTCCAGAAAACAACCACCACCCCAGCCAGCCCTGGTGAGAGCAAGAACCATTTCAGAGGAGCACTGCAGGTCAGGACTTAAAGGGAAGCCAGGGTGCAGAATGTAAGGCTTAAATAGCCCAAGGGAAAAGCAAAATCCATGCAGGACTGAGCTCTGAGCTGGGCATGGCAGCTCCCTACCCCACATCTGCCACCAGGAACCAGTGAAAGCCCCCACCAGCCCTGCAGGATCCCTACCTGATCCCAGCTGGAGCACGTGGAGAGTCACCCAATACCTCAGGAGGTCCCTGGGGCTCGCTGGGAGCCACATCTGCAGCCGTGATGGAGAGGAGGGAGGGGAAGGGAGGCAGAGGAGGGTGAGGAGGTTTACAGCCACCCAAGAGGGGCTGGTGAAGAAGGGCTGCACCTGCCCCAAAGAGGCTCTGAAATCCCCAAAGTCCCTTCACGAGCACCTTGACGTTGGAATAAATCGGTGCTCACTGGCAGGATGGAACCACCACGTCTGTCTGGTGAAGCTCCTGCTCTGCCCCACTGCCTCTCTCCAGGAGTTATTGCAAATCTGTTACTGGAAATGGCAGGAAATATTGTAAATCCCTGCAGAAAGAGAAGATGCTCACTGGATGGACACAAGCAGCCAGATGCAGCTGATTTCCCAGTAAAGCACACCTTTGCCCAGTTTGAGGTGCAGATTTATCTGTGGGTGTGACTTGAGGCTCCACCCCCAGGCAATGAACTGAAGTTCTGTATCCAGAGTCAGAAAATACAGCTGCAAGCAGGACCTGGAGATAAAACAGCAAAGGGAAAGCAACATCCAACCCAGCCCTGCCTGGGTGGCGCGTGCTGGAGGTGGCTTTTCCCGGAACTCTTGCCTCTGCCAGCAGCCTGTGCTGGGAAACAGCACTGGGCGAGGTTGGGCACCTCAGGAGGTGTTTCCCATCACAGAAAGGCCTGATGTCTTTGTGTGTGAGCACTGTCACTGAGGCAGTGAGCAAACCCTGCCCAGACCCTGGTGAATTGTCCACCTGTGCCAGGGCCACTGGGTCCATCTGAGGAGGTTTGGGGTTCTCAGGACATTGGTCTGTTCTGGAGGAAAAGGCAGGAGCCCGTCAGCCCCAGGACACACAAAAGGAGAAGGAAGGGAGATGAAGCCATGAGCTGGTGGGGAGTGTGGGAGATTTGGACACGATGGGCTGGGTGTTCTTCTTGATCTCTGTCAAGGTTGAAGGACAGCCTGTGTGGATACACTACTCCGGAGCTAAGAGAGCACCAAACTAAGATTTCATTCTCAGTTATGCTTGTGCTTTGCAGTCACGCTGGGTGGGACCTAAATTTAAATGTAATCCTACTGCAAAACCATTGTTGGGTTTGCATGCACCTTCTAGAAGAGGGTGGCACAGGATGGCCCCTGATAGGAGTCCCTATACTGCTCAAGACAAATTGGAATATTTTGTGGATTAATCCACTATATACTGACAAAAATAATACCTCCAAGATTTAGAGGTAGAAAATCCAAATTTGGCTGAAGTAAAGTGTAGAACTATCAATAGGACACAATCAGAGGGTTATATTTCTATAGGGCATTGCCCAAATTGCAACTGGTCAATGCATGTGTACAGGAAAAAGCAATGTGGATATTGGAATATGCCTGGGGGACAGGGTGGCACTGGCTGTGTGGAAAGGAAGCAAGAAAGGCCCTTCCCCCTGGATGGGAAGGAACCTGCATGGAAGGGGCCATGATTCCACGCAGTATTATAACCAACAGTTGAGAGGGGAAGGGTACATGGATCAGAACTTTCCTAAAATGGACAAGAACCCCCAGGGCCATAGCAATAAGGCCTACCAGAATCCATAGTTTGGCTAGATGGTTTCTTCCTTGTTTAGGAGTAAGGCAATGAGAAAAGATAATGGTAAACATTTCAGCTGCTGTAGAAAACACTGAAACTCTGACCATAGGTGCAGTACAGGCTTTATAAATAGAAGCAGCTTATCTAAAGCAGTTATGCAAAACCAAATGGCTCTATATCTGCTGTCGGCCCCTCAAGGAGGAGTGTGTACAATAATCAACACTGGCTGTTGTACATCTGTTAATCAAGAAGAACGAGTTGAGATGGATTTCCAGATAACGTGGGAAAAAACCCCATATATTACATGAAGTAGCCCAAGATGATACTAATTTTGGATTTGAAGAAATATGGACCAAACTTTCCTCCTGGCTTCACATTTTAAATTGGCTTAAGAAATTGTGTATCCTTTTGATAGGACTACAGATACTTATACCCCTAACTTGGATTCTAATTCAGTGTGCCTTTTGGCACTGCAAACATTCTGTGTGAAGTTATGAAGAATGGAAAAAAAAACCAAACTGAAACATGCTGTAGTCGGTGGAAAATATTGTAAAAGGACATTAGCAAAGGACAGAATATTGTAGGCTGAGAAGGAATTCACAGAGGGAAATGAAAAGTGGGGAATGAAGGAATGAAGGAGACTAATGAAAAGGACTGGGAATTCCTTAAAGGCCAAACTGATAGTTTGTTCTAATCACGTAGATAGGTGAGCAAATTGTGTAACCTCATCAAGTATGTTTGGATTTAGTGACACAGAGAGATGAGGACATCATACAGACTTATCAAGCATGCAATCTACCCATTAAGCCTATTAACATTTAACCACGTGATTATTGAACTGCTTCTTGGGCCACATGCAGGAGTCAAGTCATAGAGATCAAAAGAATAACAAAAGAGAGTCAGTCAGCAAACACCTGAGGAAGAGTGTTTTCTTCATCTTTTAACCACCAGAGGACCCCTGAAGCCCACCAGAAAGAACTATTACACATGGATAGACTGTGAGGAGTCTGCTCTGAGAAGTGGTCAGGAGCAGGTGGAGAGCCTGTGGGTCAGAATTAGGGATGGGACTAATAAAGAACAGCTGGGGATAGGGGTCTACTACAGGCCACCTGATCAAAGAGAGACTCCTGATGAGCCCTTCCTCCTTCAGCTGCAGGAGGCATCCTGGTCACAGGCACTCATCCTGATGGGGACTTTAACCCCCCTGACATCTGCTGGGAAAACCACACAGCGAGCTGCAGGAGATCCAGGAGACTCCTGGAGCCCTTGGATGGCAACGTTCTGGTTCAGGTATTGGACAGACCGACCAGAGGTGATGCACTGCTGGGCCTGGTGCTCACCAAGGTGGGGGAGATCATTAAAGGTGTTAAGGGTGGAGACAGCCTGGGCTGCAGTGACCATGCCCTGGTGGAGTTTGTGATACCACCCTTCCTGTCACCTACTCCCCCTCCTCCCCCCCCAAGGGCACAATTTAAGGTCCATGGTCTTTCCCCCCACCACAGGTAGTCTTCCATCCCTTTGGTTTTCCTCAAACTGGGATTCCCTGAGGGTGGAAACTGGGAGGGAAAATGTGTGGGGTGGTGGCCCACTGTGAGGTGTTGTGAGTAACTGGGGGTCTGTGTGGACAACTAGGATGTCTGGGGGGGTCAACTGGGAGGCTGGA
Source organism: Hypotaenidia okinawae (assembly GCA_027925045.1). Taxonomy (NCBI): domain Eukaryota; kingdom Metazoa; phylum Chordata; class Aves; order Gruiformes; family Rallidae; genus Hypotaenidia; species Hypotaenidia okinawae. The sequence goes on from BSDF01000134.1 coordinate 34,227, forward strand.
GGTGTGAAGATGAGTGGGAGGGTGGTCCAGTGGGAGATGGGGAGGGTGCAACTGGGAGGTCTGGGGGATGCCAAGGTGGGAAGATCCTGGAGGGTTAAAGGAGGAAGAGGAGGACACCTCAGAGAGGGGGTTGGAGGAAGGAGGGGGTGGGGTGGAGGCCTGGGGTGGGTGGGAGGTTGGGTGGAGGAATGGAGGGTGGGGCAGGAGAGGGGTGGAGAGAAGGATAGATGGATGGGCAGATGGACAGACAGAAGAAGGGAGGGAGGAATGGATGGATGGGTGGATGGACAGACGGAGAGAGGGAGGGAGCCCTGTGTTTTCTCCGGAAGATTCTGTGTCCCCATCCCTCCACAGCCCCTCCCCAGGCACTGCCATGTCCTCGTCCCCTCCTGCCAACTCCTCATCACCCCCTAACGCCACGGCCACCCCCGTCCCCGGTCAGGCGCTGGGGATGACCCTGCTGGGGGTGGCGGTGGCCGTGGGGCTCCCCGGGAACGCCGTGGTCCTCTGGAGCTACGCCGCCGCCCGCCGCCGCACTGTCCCCGTCCTCCTCATCTTCCACCTGGCCGTGGCCGACGTGGTGACCCTCCTCACCGGGCCCGTCTACCTCCGGGCCTTGAGCGCCGGCCAATGGGAGATGGGCTTGGCCGTCTGCCGCGGGTGTCACTACGTCTGCGCCGCCACCATGTACGTCAGCGTCTTCCTCATCGCCCTCCTGGGTCTCCACCGCTGCTTGGCGGTCTCCAGGCCGGTGGCAGCGGTGGTGACCCCAGGCAGCCACGCCGGGCGAGTGGCTCACGGGGCGGCGGCCCTGACGTGGCTGGTGGCTTCCCTCTTGGCCATCCCATCCCTCGTCTTCCGGCGGGTGGAGCAGGGGCACTGCCAGCGGGTGCACGGCACCAGGGCCTGGTTGGTGGCCCAGAACCTCTTGGAGACCACCTTGGGCTGGGCCCTCCCGTTGGCCACCGTGGCCGTTGGCTACGGGTTGCTGGTGCGCCGCCTACGCCAGACCCAGCTGTCCCGGCGCGGCCGGACCTTCCGGCTGGTGGCCGCCGTGGTGGTGGCCTTTGCTGTCTCCTGGGGACCTTACCACCTGGCCAACTTGCTGGAGGTGGCAGTGGTCCTACGAGGGGGTGGTGGGACTTTGGAGAAAGCCTCCAAGGTCATTCGGCCACCGGCCACTGCCTTGGCCTTCCTCAGCAGCGCCATGAACCCCCTCCTGTACGCCTGCGTGGGGTGGGGGCTGCACCGCGGTGCCAGGGGGGGTCTCCTGCTTCGGCTCCTGGACATCTCGGCCATTGCTGGCAGCTCCCGAGGGACCACGGCCAAGGGGACCCAGTGTGGGGGGAGGAGCTGGAGGGGGGAGGGAAGGACAACGGTGGGGGAGGGGGGACGACCATGGAGGAGGAGGAGAAGGGTGGGGAGGGTGGGACGGGGAGGGCGTGATGGGGAAGGGGGGTTGGGCACGGCGAACACCCCAACACAACTCCTCCCTCTGCCCAACCATCTCTCCTCCACCCCTCTGCCCGTCCACATCTCCATCCAGCCGCCCCTCTGGCCGTGCCCCATCGCTGCCTCTGCCGCCACGGAGAGACAGGACACAGCTTGATGCCACCACAGAGAGACAGGACACAGCTTGATGCCACCACAGAGACAGGACACAGCTTGATGCCACCAGAGGTGGATTTATTGCATAAAATCATTCCTTTGGATGCGCTCAGCAGATGGTGTGCTTCAGACAGATGGGTCCTGCCATACCCACCCTGCTCACGGGCTGCCTCTGGTTGCTCAGCGGCCTGCTGTCACGCCAGTTTATCATGCTAACACCTCTCCAGGCAGCAGAAATACCTCTTCATGGAGGACATGGTTCTTCAGGCCTCTTCTGGCACCTGTCCCAGCAGGGAGCCTGCAATAAGTTGCCAGCTCTGTTTAGTTTCCCCCTGGTTTATGGCCTAAAGGCTCCATCATGTTATCTATTAACCTAACAGTGCTTGAGGCTCTGTCCTCCAAGCCCCATGCCATAGCCCCCCCTGAGGAAAGGCTGGAGGAAAGCCAATGTTGCTCCAGTCTTCCAGAAGGACAAGGAGGAGGACCAAGGAAACTACAGCCCAGCCAGTCTCACCTCCATCCCTGGAAAGGTGATGGAACAGCTTCTTCTGGGGGTCATCAACGAGCATGTGGAGGAGTGGTCAGCATGGATTCACCAACTACTGGAACTCCTGGGGTGAGTCCAGCAGAGGGTACATGGATGATGAGGAGACTGGAGCATCTCTCCTATGAGGAAAGGCTGATAGAGCTGGGGCTGTTTAATCTGGAGAAGACCAAGAGGAGATCTGATCAATGCTCATCAATATCTAACAGCAGGTGTCAAGGGGAAGGGACCAGACTCTTCTCAGTGGTACCCAGCAACAGGACAAGGGGCAATGGGCACAAACTGGAACACAGGAATGTCCATCCCAACATGAGGAGAAAGTGCTTCACCCTTGTGGGTGCCTGAGGGCTGGAGCAGGCTGCCCAGTTATGGATTCTCTTTCCCTGGAGAGATCCCAAACCTGCTGGGACACGATCCTGGGTGACGTACTGGAGGTGATCCTGCTCTATCAGAGACTTACAGCCACCTGGTCAGGATGAGGAGAGGTGTCCTCAGCACATACACCAGCCCTGGGGAACTGCTCAGCAGCAACCAGAGCAGAAATCCTCATGTTCTCTCCATGGTCATGGACAGTTGGTGCATCAATTGGTTCCACACTGGTGGAACACTTCCCTCTCTGGGTTACAGGATCTTCCTGGAGAGGATACTTTGCCTTCACGCTCAGTTGGAGCCATCTCCAGAGGCTGCACGAGGCTGCCCCCTTCTGATCCATCAATCCCACAGTCCCCAGCAAGAGATGAATGCTGGGCTTCCCTGCCTTCTTGTTCCTCCCTCTTAGCCCCACCATGCCAGCATGGGAGCCACCAGGGAACAGATGTCTCCACCTGCCTGATGGATGAAGTGTTGCCCACATCTCACAGCCCTGTCAGGGATGGGACCAGGTTGCTTCTGCCTCTTCTCCCTCTCAGGCCAAGAGTCCACTGGGTGGACATCCACCATGTCTCCTCATTTGCCTCAGGGCAGGAGCCTTTCTTCTCAGTGCCCATCTGCAAGACCTCAGGGCAAGAGACTTCTTTGCAATAACTGTCTGTGTGGCCTCCAGGCAGGAGGCCTCCTTAGTGCACACCTAGATGGTTCCAGAGGAAGAAATTCTCCTCTCAGTCCCTGTCTGTGAGGGCTCAGAGCTCATCACCTCCACAGGGAGATGGATGACCAGCCATGGCCCAAGAAGAGTTGGCCAAACCCCCATCCCCTCTCTTTTCCCTTTGTAACATCAGGCAAGATGTGCTACAGCCTGGGATATTTCTCATCAGATTGGGGCACGTGCGTGGTTGTGTCTGCTTATGCCATCACACTGTGCCACCACTGCTGAGACCCATCACTGTGACACCAATCCAGGTTGTATCAGTGTCGTGGTTTCACCCCGGCTGTGGGCTGAGATCCACGCAGCTGCCTGCTCCTTAAAGTAAAAGAGCAGGGGAAGAGGGAAAAAGGGGAAAGGGAAACAAGGGAAGGGAAAAGGAAGGGGCAAATAACTCCAAAACCAAGAAACTAAGAGGCCCGTGGGTTGGGATAAGGAGAGTTTACTAAGAGAACAGAAAGATCAAACATCTCAATGCTAACAGGACTTTAGAGCAAAAGAAGATGAAACTCTTGATCCCCAATGCAGTTTCTCCCCAACCACACAACTCAGGCCGTACCACCCAGAGCTGTCCCGGAACCCGACCGTCCCCCCAAGCAGCACGCGTCCCGCCACCGCCCCTCTTCTTCCTCCCCTCAGCCCCCCATTATCCTGGGCAGGACGTCATTGCCATGGAATACACTCTTTGGCCCATCTGGGTCACCTGTCCTGGCTTCGACCCTCCTTTCTCCTGAATAGAGAAATAGGAAGAAGCTGAGAAAGTCCTTGACTGTCTGACTGCAACTAAGAACATCAGGGTGTTCTCAGCACTGCTTTCATTGTAACTCCCAAACACAGCATCCCATCAGCTGCTACAAATGAAGTGAACTCTATCCTGACTGAAACCAGGACAATCAAAAATCCTTGTAAGGGGTTGGCTGTGGCTGAGCAGAAGGTGCCCACCAAGCTTCTCCATCACTACTCTCCTCAGCAGGGCAGGGAGGGGAGGAAGAAAAGATGGAACAGGAGCAAACTCCAAACCAAGGCAGCTGAATACAGCAAAAGCCCCAGGCAGAAGAAAAGAAAAACCAAAATTTTATTCACCATTTCTCCATCAGCATTTATTCACCATCAGCAGGTGATGTCTGGCCACTTCCCAGGAAAAGGGGCTCCAGTATGTGCAGCAGTTGCTCTAGAAGTCCAACCCTGTAAATAACAAACACCCTCTGCTCATCCTCCTTCCTCTCAGCTTTTATGGACGAGCAGAATTGGAATATCACTATGGTTATTGGGGTCAGCTGTCCTGGCTGTGTCCCCTCCCAAGGCCTTGCCCACCCACAACCTACTGGTGAGGGGGATGTTGGAGAGACAGCCTGGATGCTGGGCCAGCCCTGCTCGCCAGCAGCCCAATCCCTGGGCTGGTACCAACACCCTGCTCACTCCTGATGCACAGCACGGCCAGGGCTGCTGGGGGGAAATGAACTCACCTCAGCCAGACCCAGCACAGTCCTAAACACGGCACCATGCTGGGCTGCTGGGAAGAAAACCAGCTCTAACCCATGATCCAAGGTTGGGAAAGCAGCACAGGAATGAACTAAAGGAAACAAGGCATTTCCCCCAGCCAGAAGAGCCACCAGCGTAGCACCATGTGCTGGCACAGCATCATCAGCTCTCTGCAGGCAGCTCCCAGCCTCTCCAGCCAATGTGAGCGCAGGGGCCACATCCAGGCCCCCCGGTCACTTGTGGAGCAGTAAGACTGAGATCACTGCAAAGATGTGAAGAAGAGACACTGTCCCCAACCCTCTGCTATGGTGATCTCAGCACCCCCCACCAGCAGCCCAGTGTTGCTCTGACCATGGGTCTCAAGGGGGAGCACAGAGAGCTGGGCCTGCCCCATCCAGCCCCCAGTCCCATGTCATACCTTTGGCCAAGCTGCCAGAGCTCCCATCCATGCCTATGGGAGAGAAACAGCTGCGAGCTGCCACCTCCTGCTCTCTGTGGGCACAGTGCACGTAAGAGAAGAGAGAAAGAGGCATCAGCATCCACTGAGCTTCACCCTCAGACTCAGGGGCTCTGCAGAGTGTTGCAGCTCATGCCCATAGTCCTTGCCAGCCGCCCAGGCTCTGCCTTCATCCCACACCCTGGGGCTTTACCTGATCTGCACTTCCAGATGATAAATCCACTGATGCCAATGACAGCCAGGATGGCAAGGAGAACAAACACCCACAGTATGATGGCTGATGAGTTGGACTCCAGCTCTGGGGACAAGCAGGGTGATGAGGAGGGGAAGGGGAACCCCCCAACCCAACCCTCCACGTGCCCAAGGCCACCAGACTCACCCCACACAAAGACCCCTGGCTCAGCCAGGCTGGCGTGCTCCACACGGCACCGGTACTTGTCCTGCTCCCCAGGATGGGCCTCGATGGACACCCAGGTGTAGTAGGTGCCGTCGCTGTTGGGCACGATGCTGCCCCGCTCGGTCTCCTGGTCCCTGACCTCCCCGTCCTTCAGCCAGCTGATGCTGATGGGCCGTGGGTAGAAGCCGTAAGCGCGGCAGTGCAAGGTCAGGATCCCCTGGGTCTCCTTCTTCGACACTCGGACCGTGGGGGGCTCTGGGGAGGGGGTGGCAGTGAGGGCTGGCACACACATCCACGCTGGCCCCTGCCCAGGGTCCCCATCTCCCCTCACCTTTCCTCTCCAGCACAGCCTGCCCGTAGCTCAGGTATTGCCTCAGCCACTCAGGGCAGGTGTTCTCCAGATATTGCTTCACGTGCTCAGCGACAGTCCCGTCTGCCTCCCAGTTCCTCTTGGTGATTTGTGCTGCTGCATCTGCCGCAGTGAACGTCATCGTGTCCCTGTCGAAGGCAATGAAGTCCCTCCCGTCGTAGGCGTACTGCAGGTACCCCCTGGTGCTACCTTCCTCCAGGAGGTCACAGCCGTACATGTGCTGCAGTGTGTGAGCCCCTGAAACACGACCAGGGAGATGGGGCTGAGGGGCTGCTGCAGCCCTGGGCCTTCAATGGGGCAAGGCCCCCCAGCAGCACCCCCCACTCTAGCCCTGTGAGGCACAGGGGGTTTGGGCATCAGCAAGAGTCTTGCCTGTCCAGTGCCCCGGGCCCACAGCTCTCAGGGCGTCACATAAAGCTGTGACATAGACACCCTGTGCCCAGGGCACGGCTGGGCTGGCGCCTAGACCCATGGCACCCTGTGACAGCAAGGGGATGGGATGGGGTCCTGAATGTTGTGGGAGTGGGGTTAGGAGATGGCATGGGTTGGGGAAGCCCCTCTGCCTCTATGTTGGGAAGTACAAATCATAGAATCTTCTGAGTTGTAAGGGACCCATAAGAATCACAGATTCCAGGTCCTGGCTCTACACAGGACCAGCCAAGTCAGAGCACGGGACTGAGCGCATTGTCCAGACACTTCTTGACCTCAGCCAAGTTCAGGGCTGTGACCACTTCCCTGGGAAGCCTGTGCCAGTGCCCAATCCCCTCTCAGTACAGAACCTCTTCCTAACAGCCAACCTAAAGCTCCCCTGTCACAGCAGGGGTCATGTAATTCCCTTGGGTTCTATCATAGCCAAACTGGAGAGATCAGTGCCTGCCCCTTCACTCCCCCTAGTCAGGAAGCCACAGACGGCCATGGGGTCTGCCCTTAGCCTCCTTTCTCCAGGCTGAACAAACCAAGGGACTTCAGCCTCTCCTCATAAGACTTCCCCTCCAGCCCTTTCCTCATTCTCGTTGCTCTCCTTTGGACGCTCTCCAACAGTTTTGTGTCTCTCTTGTACTGTGCCGCCCAAAACTGCACCCAGTACTCAAAGTGAGGACACACCAGAGCAGTGCAGAGCGGGACAAACTGCTTGATGCACCCCAGGATGAGCTTGGCCCTCCTGGCTGCCTGGGCACACTGCTGGCTCATGGGTAACTTGCTGTCAACCAAGATCCCCAAATCCCTCTCAGCATGGCTGACCTCCAGGTGCTGGGATATGTGGTTGGAGCCTCTCATAGAATCACTTGGGTTGGAAGAGACCTTCAAGATTTTGGAGTCCAACCACAGCCTACCCCTGCCTAGTCCACCTCTAGACCATGTTCCCAAGCACAGTATCCACACGCCTTTGAAATACCTCCAGGGATGGTGACTCCACGCTGTTGCAATACTTAACTACCCTTTCAGCAAAGAAACTATTTCTGATACTTAACCTCCCCTGGTGCAGTTTGAAACCTTTTCCTCTCATCCTGTCATTTGTTACCTAAGAGAAGAGACTGACCCCCACCTCCCTACACCCTCCTTGCAGGTAGTTATAGAGAGCGATAAGGTCTCCCCTCAGCCTCCTTTACTTAAGACTAAAAAACCCCAGTTCCCTCAGCCAGTCCTCATAGGACTTGTGTTCCAGACCCTTCACCAGCTTCATCACCCTTCTCTGAATGTGCTCCAGCATCTTCACATCCTTCTTGTAGTGAGGGGCCCAAAACTGGACACGGTACTTGAGGTGCAGCCTCACCAGAGCTGAGCATAACGGAACCATCACTTCCCTATTCCTGCTGGTCACACATGCCAGGATGCTGTTGGCCTTCTTGGCCACATGGGCACACTGCCAACTCATGTTGAGCCAGCTGTCCTCTAACACCCCAGGTTCTTTTCCTTCAGGGAGCTCTCCAGCCACTCTGCCCCAACCCTGTGGCACTGACTGGGGTTATTGCAACCAAAGTGCAGCATCTGCCACTTGGCTGTGTTGAACCCCATAAAATTTGCCTCTGCCCATTGATCCAGCCTGTTCAGGTCCCTCTGCAGAGCCTTCCTGCCTTCCAGCAGTCTTGAATGCCACAGGGATGGTGAGGTGTGGGATGTGG
>BSDF01000135.1:0-41048 GCA_027925045.1 Hypotaenidia okinawae
TGGCTCTTGCTTGTTGCCGGCAGGATGAGGCTGGGAGAGCTGGAAGCTTTAATGGGGAGTGGGGGGCGAGAAGCTGCAGAGCCAAAACCAGAGGGATCCCGCTTGTGCTGCGGGGTGAGATTCAGCCACGGGTGAGAAAAGCCCCGCTCCGCTCGCGGGACGATCTTCGGGACGCATCCGGAATGTTTCTCTCCCTTACCCAGCCTTTCAAATGCAGCGTCGCCAGTCTCTGCCCTGGCCAGAAACCGAGCGGAAAGAAACACCGAGTGACCAACTGTTCCCGCTTGCGTTTTGGGAGGGTTCTATAGGGGTTGTGGTTTTTGGGGTTTGAGGTTTGGGGGGAAAGAGGGAAGTGCTCCGCAAGCCCGACCAGACATACACGATGGGGAAACGCAGCTTATTCAGCTCTTGTCTTTTGAATGCGCTGAGGAAAGCTTTGGCAGCAAGGATGCCTGGCCCAGCCGCCCCTTTGATCCCAAACCCCACGCAGGCACGGCAGCATCCCCCCCCTGCCCCGGGACCGTGCTTTCCCCTCCCTACACGGGTACCCGGGGACCAACGCCGGGTCGGCAGCAGCAGCAGCACAAGGTCACAGGAGGAGGAGGGGACCGGGGACCTGAGACACAGACCCTGAGAACCAGCTGCCTCTCCCCGAGCTCCGCCCACACCCTCCTTCCCTCTCACCAAGGAGGAGGGGGCAGCGCAGCGGGGCTGGGCGGACCAGACCTGCCGGGACGACACGGATGGGATGGGGGTGTATAAGGGAGGCGGCGGCGGGTACCGCAGGGCGGGGGGTGGGGGTACATCGTGTTCCGGGAGACGAGACCCGCAACCGCAGCACCGGGAGCCCGGCCGGGGCCGGGGAACCGCCGGGAGCCAGAGAGCCAGAGAGCGGAGAGGAAGAGGAGGGCCGCGCCGGGGGCCGGGCAGGAGGAAGCAGGGAAGGGGGGCCCGGCCCGTGCCCACCTTCCCCCCCCGCCGCCGCAGGGAGCGGCAGTTCGAGCGAGTTGAAGCGAAATCGCCGCGCTGGGAGAAACTCACCCACATCTGGGAGCAGCCGCCGGCGCGGGGTCTCCCACACCCCCCCGCACGGGCGGCCGAGGGGAGACCCCCGGGCGGGGGGAGAGAGGGGCGGAGTTAATTATACACACCAGCCGCCCCCCCTTCTCTTTACGCTGAGAGATGCCCCCCCACCCCATGCCCTGTGCCCCGGCTCTGCACACGGGCCGCCCCTCACCTGCCCGGCTCCGGCCTGGGGGGCACCGGGCAGCGCGCACGCACCTCCCCTCCCCACCCCCCTTCTTCCTGGTACCTGCGGCAAATGGGGGGCTCTCTCCCCAGAAGTGGGAGGGTAAGGGGGGTCTGACACCCTCATCCCCCAGCCCCAAGCGGATATGGGGGGAGGATTAAAGGGTCTCCCTGCCACGTGGGATTTGTCAGGGGGAAGAGGGGGGCAGGGCTCACCCCTTGCATCCTGCCCTGGGTCGATCCCGGCCGGTTCGGGTCCCGCTGTGTGAGAATTAACGGATTTATGGATTGAAGGCAGTGCTCACGCCGGGATGGAGACTCAAACACAGCCCGTGCCAGAACGCCCCCTCCTCCTGCTGTCCCCCCTGCCCGGGGGCAGAGACCCACGGGGCAGGCAGCCCCCAATTTCAAGGCCAGGATGGGAAAACACTCCTTTCCCACGGGGCTTCAGCTCTTTCCCAGCTGCCCCAGCGTGGGTCACTGCTCTGGGAGCAGGCGTAATCACAGTGAATCTCAGTGTCTCAGTCCCAGTCCTCCACGGGGTCACCAGCCTCCCCCCAGCAAACCTCTCCCCCCAGCGCAAATCTCTCCCTCGCTTGTCTCTGGGTCTCTGTCTCTCTCCATGGGCTGCGAGTGCTGGCAGGGGCTTGCTCCAAAGTGGGTCACAGCATCTCCTGTCTGTCCCCAGGAGACCTCCTCCCCCCTCTCCTTCCCTGCCCTTGATGTCTGCACAGCTCTTTTCATCTTCTCACGCCCTTCTCTGGGGGCAAAAAGCAGCTGCCTTTCTCCCAAATGTGATTCCCAGAGGCGCTGTGAGCATCGCTGATGGGCTCATCCCTGGTCAGCAACGACTCTGGCCTTGAGCTGCCTGGGGTTTGCTCTGTGGGGCCTGCAGAGGGATTTCGGTTGCTTCTTGCTGCAGCCCCCCCGCAGCCCCCCCTTCTCCACCAGAACCCAGCCACGGAAAACTAGCACAGTTCCCCCCCTCTGCAAAAAACATAAAGGCTATGGGTAATGAAAGACAGGTTTGACCCTTTAAAATGAGGATTTCAGCCTTCAAAATGAGGTGCTGGGCACTGACTAGACCTGGCGAGATGCTGCAAAGATGCTTTGGATCCTGCACCAAGAGGTTCCTCTCTGGCTCCCAGAAAGAAATGTTTCCTTGCAAATATAGGGCTCTGGGCACTGTGTGGAGGCTGAGAGCGCTAAAAGAGGGATCTGGGCCCTCCAAAGGAGAGCTTGGACCTTCAAAATCAGGGATTTGGGCCTTACAGAGGGGCTTTGTGTGTCGTGACAATGGGCCTCTAGATACGAGCTTGAGCTTCTGTGACCTTTGGTGCTCTGGTACAGGTGGCTGCCACAGGCAGGGCCACCAACCTCCAGGCCTGGAGCTACACAAGGTTGCTTCATCTCCTTCCCACGAGAGTGGAGCTGCTGGAGGTGCTGGTGTGATCTACTGTGGAAACACAAATAAATGGCGTGTGAACTGCATTTCCTTTATAATGCACTCTCATAAATTCTGCAGCTGACACAGGATACCTGCAAAACCTCTAAAAATGTCTCTTCTGGACATCTTTACTAAGCGAGGCTGTTTTTTTCTTAGCACAATGACTTGTAATAGATGAGCAGAGAAAGTCTGACATGTCACCTAACGTGTATTTTTGTCAGTCTGTGTTACTTACATGCAGAGATCCACGCTTGGCCACAATATTGTGGATTTCTTTGTGATTCTGTTTCCATCTGACAGCAAAACCACACAATAAAAAAATATTAAAACCCCAAACAATGGAATCGATTCAGGTTTTTTTGTTGGAAAATTATGCCACAGAAACATGCTCTGCTGGTTAAATGCATCGCAGGGTGTCTTGTAGATCCCTTGGCTTTGCCAGCCAGCGCTGGTTTGTATGGGGTGGCACTGATGACTTTATAAAACCAATCAGAGAATCCCAGCCTGGTCTGGGTTGGAAGGGACCCCAAGGGTCACAGAGCTCCAACCCCTTGCCACAGGCCGGGCCACCACCCTCCAGGCCTGGAGCTACACAAGGTTGCCCGGGGCCCCATCCAACCTGGCCTTGAACACCTCCAGGGACATGGCATCAACCCCCTCTCTGGACAGCCTGGTCCAGCCCCTCACCACTCTCTCTGGAAAGAACTTCCCCCACATATCCAATTTAAACCTTCCCTCCCTCTGCTTCACTCCATCCCCCTTGCCCTGCCATTATCTACCCTTTTAAAGAGCTGATTCCCCTCCTGTTCCTCTGCTCCCTTCAGGGACTGGAAGGCTGCAATGAGGTGTGTGTCCCCGCAGCCTTCTCTTCTCCAGGCTGAAAATGGCAGAGGATTTGTTTCTGCTGCCCTACTCAAGGAAAGAATCATAGAATCATAGAATCACAGAATTGTAGGGGTTGGAACGGACCTCGAGAGATCATCGGGTCCAACCCTCCTGCCAAAGCAGACTCCCTAGGACATTTCACTGTGATAGGCATCCAGACGGGTCTTGAATATCTCCAGAGAAGGAGACTCCACCACCTCCCTGGGCAGCCTATTCCAGGGCTCTGTCACCCTCACTGTGAAAAAGTTTCTCCGCATGTTGGTGCGGAACTTCCTATGCTCCAACTTGCAGCCATTGCCCCTTGTCCTGTCTCCACAGACCACTGAAAAGGGGCTGGCTGATTCCCCCTGCATCCCCTGCTTAAGATAATTGTAAACATTAATTAGGTCCCCCCTTAGTCTTCTCTTCTCAAGGCTGAACAGTCCCAATCTTCTCAGCCTTTCCTCATAGGGGAGATGCTCCAGGCCCTTTATCATCTTCGTAGCCCTTCTTTGCACTCTCTCCAGGAGATCCCTGTCCTTTTTATACCAGGGAGCCCAGAACTGGACACAATACTCCAGGTGGGGCCTGACCAGGGCAGAGTAGAGTGGGAGGATCACCTCCCTTGACCTGCTGGCTACACTCCTCCGGATGCACCCCAGGATCCCATTGGCTCTCTTAGCCACCGAGGCACACTGCTGGCTCATGGCCAACCTGTCATCCACCAGGACCCCCAGGTCCTTCTCCACTGAGCTCTTCTCCAGCAGGTCATCCCCCAGCCTGTACTGATAGAAACGGTTGTTCCTTCCCAGGTGCAAGACTTTACACTTGCTTTTGTTGAACCTCATCTGGTTTCTTACTGCCCAGCTCTCCAGCCTGTCCAGGTCTCGCTGGATGGCAGCGCAGTGTTCCTGCGTGTCAGCCACTCCTCCCAAATGCTATTTATTAGTGCTGGTTTCCCATACAGGGCTACAATACCCACCCCAACTCCTGTGCTATCTGCTGTAATAAGCTTTTTATAAATGTGCTCATGTGGTGCTCGGCAGAGCCCGCTGTGCCGGTGCTATCAAAACAAAAGTTACCTTTGTAAGCTTGAAGTGTGACCATATATTGCCCTACAGCAACACTCCCTGCTGTTAGTAAAGTTTGTGGGAAATACCCAGGTGAAAGGCCAAAAATACAGGTCGGATACTACCCACGGCAATAACAACTGATGGTATTGGCACTGCTGGTTGATTTGCTCGCCCTGCTTGAGATGTTTGAAGGAGCCCGGTGAAGGCGATTGGACAGACGAGCTTTCCCCTGGGCACTGCTTTGCACTGGCCAGCAGCATCCCAGGGCTGCTGGTCCAGGGCTGCTGGTCCAGGGCTGCAGGCTGCATCCCTGAGCCCTCTGGTGGGCTCCTTCCTCCACTGCAGTTCCTACAAACCAGGCGATGACTCTGCTCTGAAATGATGATCTTGATGAAGCCTGAGCTGTTTCCTCACCTCCCTGCAGAAGGAAATGACATGAAAATAAAATACAGCTGGTATTTCATTAAAGGTGATGAGGAATTTTTCAGGGCTTTGCCCACAGATATCTTAATTTTGCTCTGGCATCCAGCAGTAACAGGGATGATTGAATTGCAACCCAGAAAGCTCTTCTGGGACTAGACACGCAGCGCAGCCTGTCATTGCCTGGCAACATGCACTCAGTGCTGATGTCAATGGAAAGGTTGTATATTTGAGATAGTTCCATTGGAGAAATCATCCTAAAATGGATTAAGAGACACCTGAAATGCTTCTCGGTTTCAAACTAAAATATCAGGACGTTTCCTGGCGGCATCTGGATTCTTGAGGGAAATTAAAAGCCAGGTAATATTCTCTTTGGAAGAAAATAAATTATCAGCATGTGTAAAATATATCTGACTGCCTATTAAATGATCTTCTTTATCATCCACGGGATGTACTGGCTTTTGATTCTGTTCTTCATTGGAATGGCTACACAGAGGATTGCTATGCAGTACGTACAGGAAGGCACAGGTCCAGATCATCAGCAATCCCAGGGGAGCGAGTGGGACTTTATCACCTCTTCTGCCCCCCAGGAACTTAACGTTCCAAATGGGACAGAGTATCCCAAAGCCATAATGAGCCCAGAGCAGGTGCTGTGTATTGAATACAGCATTTTGTGCTGGTGGGGTGGAATCACTAGGCTCGTTTAGCACCACTGAAGTGGATTCAAGGACCGATCATCCAGAGAAGAGTGTGTTTTGATAACTGTCTGGTATAAGGCACCAAAATGAGTGTAAGAGGGTTGTGAGCAACAAAGGAGAGCAGTCTATTGTAAAGGCAGATTATGGAGAGGAAGAGAGCTGGGGGGGGGTGTTGGGAATGGGATATGATACCTGCAAAACTGGTCATCTCTTTTGAGATACTCAGTACTTTCTATGGACAAACTGGGCTGGGTGTAACTTACAACCCGTGTACACAGATTAAACACAGGTCATGACTGTCAGCAGCAGTGTGCTGGGACGATGAAGTGTCCCACAGCTGGAGTCATTAAAAATTCAGCATTTGTCATATCTCTGTAGTTGCAGCCCCTCGGTGTCTTCTATTCTGAGCATGGGAGGTTATAAATATTGCTGATGACTCAGCATTTGCTTTAGACTCCTTGGTCTTTGCCAGTCATGTTTGCACCACTTATTCCTGTTGTCACTGTTTGTCAGTGTGAACCTTCCCCCGAGCCGAGGAGATTGACAATGAAGTCTGGGGGACATTTGCCTTTGGCACAATTAATGCCAATTTGGGCCCTTGTCCCGTTCCGGAATAGCCCGGTCAGGGGCAAGATTCTTTATAATTCCCAGAGTGAGATTAAGACACAAACGAGGTCAAATGTCGCATCATAAGGAAGTTTAATTATTACAGCAAAGTTCGCGAAAGGTGTTAGAGAGAGAGAGAGAAGGAAGAAAAAGAGAAAGAAAGGTAAGAGTTTGAAGTTACAGAAAAGTCATAACTGAAAGGTGTTAGAGAGAGAGAGAAAGAGAAGAGAAAGAAAGGTAAGAGTTTGAAGTTACAGGAAAGTCATAACTGAAAGGTGTTAGAGAGAGAGAGAAAGAGAAGAGAAAGAAAGGTAAGAGTTTAAAGTTACAGGACAGTCATAACTACCACCACGGGTTCCCGCGACGTCTCGCGGGACCGGCTCGACTTCACTTCATGTCGGGTGGGGGAAGTTCCAGCGAAATGCTGCTTTGCTCAACATTTTATAGAGGAGAGGTGTTAGGAATTCGGGAAGCGGGACAGGTCATGCATATGTATAGGTGTTAGGAATTCCTCATCATTTTACTGTATAAATGTGGGGTCGGTCTGCTGCCTCGGGGTGCACGCTTGTGGAGGAAGGATCCCCCGTGCATCTGCGCGCAATAAACATCCCTACTGTATAACTTTCCAGTTATAGAGTCGATTTCCATGCGTCATGCTCATGTTCAGATCGCTGCTCAGCACCTCTGACTGCTATGGCATCCCCTGGAATGCCCTAATCCTTCTCTGTGCAGCTGGTTCTCCACCTGCCACATCTGAGTCTGCCTTGGTGTGTGGGTGTTGGGCTGGAACCCATTGTCATGTTCCAGCTGAGAGCTGAGCACCATGCAGCTGCTCTGTCTGTAAGTGGGTGTGGATTTGGGAGGGTATTTGGGACTGAGAGAAGGGAGGGAAAAGGAAACCAAAGATACTCAAATCTCATGGGTGGGCATAAGGACAGGTTACTGGGACAGCAGAGAGAGAGAAGCAGTAACAACAAGAGGACTTTGCAGCAAAATATACAAAGTGGTGATGCACTATGCAGGTTCTCACCAAACAGCATAGCTCAGGCCCTACAGCCCAGAGCTTCCTGAAGTTGGACAGTCCCCAAAACTGCATGTCCAGGACATCTATGATCTTTCCCCCACCAGCTCCCCTTTATGCTGAGCATGATGTAATTGGCATGGAATACTCTCTTTGGCCAGTGTGGGTCACCTGTCCTGGCTGTGTGCCCTCCCATCTCCCTGGGTGCCCCCTGCCATCTCCTTAGCAGGGCAGCATGAAGAACTGAAAAGTCCTTGACAACTAAACCATCCCTTTAACCCCTCTAGCCTACTTGTTCTACACCCCAGCACCATAAATCCCAAAAAAAACTTCTATGCCAGTCTTCTCACTGTCTGCAGATGAACAGGATGAGGCAAAGCAAGATGGCAAATACGAGATTACACAAGCCTGATCTCAGCACTGGCATAGAAGAGACCTTTATGCTGCCAAGCGCTTACTTGCATACCCCCTCAGCTTCATCTTACCCCCTACTAGAGCAGGATTTTGGAGGGGTAATATGCTATTTGGGGGATATAAAAAGTGCTGGTGGGGTTATGAAGAGGCTGGGGAGGGAAGGGTGGGACTTATGCTTGCTAGAGGGGGCACTTGGCATGTAGGGGTGTGCTCTGGGGAGGTGTGTTGGTATTTGGAAGGGAAAAGGCATGGGTTTGGGGAATAATATGGGGCTGGGGGGTACAGAGGGAGAATAGAGGGTACTGGGTGGGTAAGGTTGGGCTTTGGTGGCTTAAGTGGTTGTGGGGGAATCCATTGGCACTTGGAGGGGATGTTGGATGTCATAGGAGGTTCTGGGGGGGATATTGGAGGGTTTTGGGGGAGAAGGGGTGGTCTGTGGGCATTATGGGGGATGCTGGCTGGCAGCCAGGGGTGCTGAGATGGGTGGTCTTGATGTACAGGTATAGGAGCAGGTACAGCATAGAGCTTGAAATTTAGTTAGATGATCGTGTAGAATGGTCTTGGGGTGAAAAGAGGGGGGAAAGCCAGACAAGTCTTTTTTTCTCTCCTAGCAGAGGGCCTGTGATGACTTTATGCTAACTCGAGGAAAAGATAAAAGGCAAGAACTCGAGGACAGAATGGTATCACCCCACGTGAGTTAATGGTGGAAGAAGGTAAATGCCAAGAGCACAGTGACGGGCTTGGGGATGTTGCTCCACGTGAGAGTAGGGAAAATTCTGTGGATTGCCCTGAGGACTCCTCAGTGGAGCCACTATTGCCCATCCCCTGTTGGAAATCTCTCTGTGGGCTGTTAAAGATACCTGCCTCTGCTGCCCCACTAAAATGCCTTTACACAAATGCACGTAGCACGGGGAACAAACAGGAAGAATTAGAGATCTTGGTGCGGTCGCAGGGCCACGATCTCATTGCAATCACAGAGACGTGGTGGGATAACCTGGACGACTGGCACGCTGTCATGGATGGCTATGTGCTTTTCAGGAAAGACAGGCTAGGGAGGGGAGGTGGAGGAGTTGCTCTTTGCGTTAGAAAGCAGCTGGAATGTATTGAACTCCACCTGGGGAAAGATGAACCATCAGTTGAGAACTTGTGGGTAAGAATCAAGGGGCAGGCTAGTATGAGTGACACTGTTGTGGGTGTGTACTATAGGCCCCCTGATCAAGAGGAGCAGGTTGACAGTGCATTCTATAAGCAGTTAGAAGTAGCCTCAAGATCCCCGGAGCTGGTCCTTAAGGGGGACTTCAACTATCCAGATATTTGCTGGGCAAGCAACACGGCCAGTCGTGTGCAGTCCAGACAATCCCTGCAGTATGTTGAGGACAATTTCCTGCTACAGATGGTGCCGGAGCCTACGAGGGGAGGGCGGGTGCTGGACCTTGTTTCTACCAGCAAGGACGGGCTCGTTAGGGAGGTGAAGGTCGGGGGCAGCCTGGGACAAAGCGACCATGAGACGGTCGAGTTCAAGATCCTGACTGGAAGAAGCAAGCCAAAAAGCAGGATAGCGACCCTGAATTTTGGAAGAGCTAACTTTGATCTCCTCCAAAATCTAACAGGGGCTATCCCGTGGGCTAGGCTGTTTGAAGGAACGGGAGCCTGTGAGAGCTGGCTAGCATTCAAACAGCACTTCTTCCAAGCACAGGAACGATGCATCCCTTGGAGCAAGAAATGGGGAAAGAGAGGCAGAAGACCTGCGTGGGTGAGCAGGGAGCTAATGAGTAAACTCAAAGGGAAGCAGAAGGCCTATGAACTGTGGAAGCAGGGTCTGAGCACCTGGGAAGAATACAGGAATGTTGTCAGGGCCTGTAGGGATGTGACTGGGAAGGCTAAAGCCTGCTTGGAAATGAAGCTGGCAAGGGACAGAAAGGATAATAAAAAGGAGGTTTTAGATATGTGAATAGTAAGAGGATGACCAGGGATAATGTAGGTCCCTTGCTGAACGAGGCGGGTGTCCTGGTGACGGGGATGCTGAGAAGGTGGAGATACTGAATGCCTTCTTTGCTTCAGTCTTCACTTCTAAGGCCCCTCGGGACACACAGACACTGGATGAAAGTAGGAGAGTTCAGGAAATGAAGAGCTTTCCTCTGGTTGAGGTGGGGGTGGTCCAGGAGCGGCTCAAAGGGATCAATGCAGACAAATCCATGGGCCCAGATGGGATGCATCCACGTGTGCTGAGGGAGCTGGGGGAGGTGATCGCGGAGCTGCTCTCTATCATCTTCAACAGGTCCTGGAGAACAGGAGAAGTGCCTGAGGGCTGGAGGATGGCCAACGTCAATCCAGTCTTTAAAAAGGGCAAGAAGGAGGATCTGAGCATCTACAGGCCAGTCAGCCTCACCTCTGTCCCTGGAAAGGGGATGGAACAGCTTGTTCTGGATGCCATATCCAAGCAATTGGAAGAGAAGAAGGTCACGAGGAGCAGTCAGCATGGATTCACCAAGGGGAGATCGTGCTCCACCAATCTCATAGCCTCCTATGATCTCATCACCGGCTGGGTGGATGGAGGGAGAGCAGTGGATGTCATCTACCATGACTTCAGCAAGGCTTTCCATACTGTCTCCCATGACATCCTGATAGCAAAACTGAGAGAGCATGGGAGAGATGAGTGGACAGTGAGGTGGGGTGAGAACTGGCTGTTGCACTGAGCTCAGAGTGTGGTGATCAGTGGAGCAGAGTCTGACTGGAGGCCTGTGACCAGTGGTGTTCCCCAGGGCTCGGGGTTGGGTCCAGTTCTGTTTAATATCTTCATTGACAACCTTGATGAGGGAACAGCATCCACCCTCAGCAAATACCTGATGATCCAGAGCTGGGAGGAGTGGCTGACACACAGGACACTGCGCTGCCATCCAGCAAGACCTGGACAGGCTGGAATTCCCACCCGTTTACCCTGAGGACTGGCTGCAAAGAGGGACAGGAGTTCTGTTGGCCCCAGACTCTCCCCTCCATGGCCACAAAACTCCAGGGCATCCCAGTGTGTGCCAGTACACCCCACTTGACCCCACTGCAAGCCAGAAGACACCCCTGCACACCAGTGGTTTCCCATCCCCTTCCTCAGGGCCCCACTGCCTGGTGTGCACCACCAGACCAACTCATGGACCCCATTGTCCCGGGTGTCACCTTCTCCAGGGACCTCATTGGCTGGTGCCAGAGGAACCCTCAGACTCACCCTCAGGGCCGGGCTGCGCCCTGAGAGATTCTGGGCATCTTGGGTAATGTCACAGTGGGCAAGGGGCTCTTGGTGCCATGTGGACCTCAGGAGAGCCAAGTCCTGTCCTAGGGGTATTGTGGGCTCCAAGTGCTGTCTCCTTCCATGTCTCTGCAGAGAGAAATGTTTGTCCTAAACCTTGGAAAGGGGAGATGAGGCTGCCCAGGGGGGTGTGGAGTCTCCATCTCTGGAGAGATTCCAGCCCCGTCTGGACGCCGCCCTGTGCAATATGAGCTGGGGAGCTGCTTGGGCAGGGGGTTGGACCCCATGGGCTCTGGAGGTCCTTTCCAACCCCTGGGATTCTGTGATTCTGTGATTAGGGATTGATTAATCTTCGGGTATCTGGTGAGTGTTTCAGCTTTGACATTGGCCTTTAGAGAAAGGGGGTAGGTGAGAGCTCAAGGGCAGACATTAGGACTGGGGCACAGGAAAAGGTCAAGGCTTAGCTGGGCAGTACTAGGTTGGAGGGGACAGGGTGTGTAGGCACTCTGCGAGCTTCCACCCTCATGGTGACCAGAGAGTAACCTCAACTGATGAAGACCAGAAGCCTTCCCATTTCACTGTGATGGGTATTAGCACTGGGACCTGTGGCATGACAGGGCACATCCAAGTGGCTCCATGACACAGGATGTCTGTATCTTTCCACTTGGTAATCTTGAAATTGCTCCCTCTGATTCCCTGCTCTAATCAGTGTTCAGGGAGGCACACATCAGTGTTCTGGAGGAGTTTCATCACCCACAGCCCTTAGAAACTTCTACTAAACCTCCAGGAATCTTCATTCCTGACATGGCCCTTCACGCTCAAGGACTTTCCCCTGGGAGCTTGTTAGTGTGCAGCCACTACAATCAGTTTATTCTTGCCTCTCAACTCCTGGAGAGTTTTTATCATTCTTTTCAAAATGAGGCAGAATTCTGTCCCTCTTTGCAGCCAGTCCTCAGGGTAAACGGGTGGGAATTGCAGCAAAGAGGCTGTAACATTCAGCTTCAGGCTCAGTGCAGGAGCCTGATGGAGGAAAAGAGTGCAACTGCCAAGCATCCCCTGGAGACATGGTGGGGCTGGGGAGGTGTAGAGGAATGCTGTGGGGGAACTCATGGACACAGCTGTTGTGACCTTTCCACACCTCCTTAGGAGATCCTCTGGTTCAATATCAATTGGAGAGAGAAAGCTGCTGTCACTTCTGTAAATTGAAAACCTGAAAAGCCTGAAAGTATCAAAACATCTTTTTTTTTTTTTTAATTAAGCGCTCATTGAAATCTTCCACTGTAAGTAGAGTCCTGAAACCTCTTCAATTAGCTGTACAAGTCTTGCAACCCTGAAGAAAATGATGGGAAGACTCCTTAGGGCTTTTTCAACTTTTCAACTTTAATGAGCCCCATGGTGTATTTGCTGCTGACTCCATTAACTGCAGATCCTGTGAGGAGATTGAAGAAGTCTCTCCAAGAGTTAAGATCAGAAGCAGCAGCTCAAGTGCCTTAGAGTGTTAATTGGCCCCACGGAGGCCCATTACTGGCAAAACCTCCCCATGAATAGATGAGAGCAGAAAATTGGAGGCTGTGATTAAAGGCAGACTTGATGTATTTTATCAATCAGAACAGCCAGCCCCACAGAAGGGGGATTCTGCCCCCTGCACTGCCCCAGGGCTCTTCCTGGGCCAGTGTCACATGAGGTGTGTGATGCAGAGGGTGGTACAAGGGTACTACAGCTCCCAGCATCCTGAGGGGTGCAAGGAAGCAATGAGGCCCCAGTTCCAGGAGATGAGTATGTCTCCTCTCAGGCTTTGGGGGCAGAGACAACTGCCACAGCCAAATGTGGTGGGAAGACCCAGACTGGAGCAGATGCCCACCAAAGCCACTCTGCCAGTGCCCCTCTTCAGCTTGACAGGAGACACAAAATCTAACAAGAGGCTGATGGGGCGAGGTAAGGGCAGGGAGAGATCATTCAGCAATTATCATCACAGGCAAAAGAGACTCAACCAGGAATAAAATTCATCTCATTTATTACCCCATCAAAACAGAGGAGGATAATGAGAAATAAACCCAAATCTTAAAACACTTCCCCCAGCCCATTTCACAGAATCACAGAATCACAGGGGTTGGAAGGGAGCTGGAGAGCCCATGGGGTCCAACCCCCTGCCAAAGCAGCTCCCCAGCTCATATTGCACAGGGCGGCGTCCAGACGGGGCTGGAATCTCTCCAGAGAAGGAGACTCCACACCCCCTGGGCAGCCTGGCCCAGGGCTCCCTCACCCTCACTGGGGAAAAGTTCTGCCCCATCTTGGTGGGGAACTTCCTCTGCTCCAATTTGCAGCCATTGCCCCTTGTCCTGTCCCCACAGACCACTGAAAAGGGGCTGGCCATTTCCTCCTGCATCCCATACTTAAGATATTTATAAACGTTGATTAGGTCCCCCCTTAGTCTTCTTCTCTCCAGGCTGAACAGCCCCAGCTCCCTCAGCCTTTCCTCACAGGGGAGATGCTCCAGGCCCTTCAGCATCTCCATAGCCTCCTCTGCACTCTCTCCAGGAGATCCCTGTCCTTTTTATAACAGGGAGCCCAGCACTGGACACAATACTCCAGGTGGGGCCTGAGCAGGGCAGAGCAGAGGGGGAGGATCCCCTCCTGTGACCTGCTGACCACACTCCTCCTGATGCCCCCCAGGATCCCATTGTCTCTCTCAGCCCCCACGACACACTGCTGGCTCATGGCCACCCTGTCATCTACCAGGACCCCCAGGTCCTTCTCCACTGAGCTCTTCTCCAGCAGCTCACCCCCAGCCTGTATTGGTAGAAACGGTTGTTCCTTCCCAGGTGCCAGCCTCTCCACTTGCTTTTATCAAACCCCATCTGGTCTCTCCCTGCCCAGCTCTCCAGCCTGTCCAGGTCTTGCTGGATGGCAGCGCAGTGTCCTGTGTGTCAGCCACTCCTCCCAGCTCTGGATCATCAGGTATTTGCTGAGGGTGGATGCTGTTCCCTCATCAAGGTTGTCAATGAAGATATTAAACAGAACTGGACCCAACCCCGAGCCCTGGGGAACACCACTGGTCACAGGCCTCCAGTCAGACTCTGCTCCACTGATCACCACACTCTGAGCTCAGTGCAACAGCCAGTTCTCACCCCACCTCACTGTCCACTCATCTCTCCCATGCTCTCTCAGTTTTGCTATCAGGATGTCATGGGAGACAGTATGGAAAGCCTTGCTGAAGTCATGGTAGATGACATCCACTGCTCTCCCTCCATCCACCCAGCCGGTGATGAGATCATAGGAGGCTATGAGATTGGTGGAGCACGATCTCCCCTTGGTGAATCCATGCTGACTGCTCCTCGTGACCTTCTTCTCTTCCAATTGCTTGGATATGGCATCCAGAACAAGCTGTTCCATCCCCTTTCCAGGGACAGAGGTGAGGCTGACTGGCCTGTAGATGCTCAGATCCTCCTTCTTGCCCTTTTTAAAGACTGGATTGACGTTGGCCATCCTCCAGCCCTCAGGCACTTCTCCTGTTCTCCAGGACCTGTTGAAGATGATAGAGAGCAGCTCCGCGATCACCTCCCCCAGCTCCCTCAGCACACGTGGATGCATCCCATCTGGGCCCATGGATTTGTCTGCATTGATCCCTTTGAGCCGCTCCTGGACCACCCCCACCTCAACCAGAGGAAAGCTCTTCATTTCCTGAACTCTCCTACTTTCATCCAGTGTCTGTGTGTCCCGAGGGGCCTTAGAAGTGAAGACTGAAGCAAAGAAGGCATTCAGTATCTCCACCTTCTCAGCATCCCCGTCACCAGGACACCCGCCTCGTTCAGCAAGGGACCTACATTATCCCTGGTCATCCTCTTACTATTCACATATCTAAAACCTCCTTTTTATTATCCTTTCTGTCCCTTGCCAGCTTCATTTCCAAGCAGGCTTTAGCCTTCCCAGTCACATCCCTACAGGCCCTGACAACATTCCTGTATTCTTCCCAGGTGCTCAGACCCTGCTTCCACAGTTCATAGGCCTTCTGCTTCCCTTTGAGTTTACTCATTAGCTCCCTGCTCACCCACGCAGGTCTTCTGCCTCTCTTTCCCCATTTCTTGCTCCAAGGGATGCATCGTTCCTGTGCTTGGAAGAAGTGCTGTTTGAATGCTAGCCAGCTCTCACAGGCTCCCGTTCCTTCAAACAGCCTAGCCCACGGGATAGCCCCTGTTAGATTTTGGAGGAGATCAAAGTTAGCTCTTCCAAAATTCAGGGTCGCTATCCTGCTTTTTGGCTTGCTTCTTCCAGTCAGGATCTTGAACTCAACCGTCTCATGGTCGCTTTGTCCCAGGCTGCCCCCGACCTTCACCTCCCTAACGAGCCCGTCCTTGCTGGTAGAAACAAGGTCCAGCACCCGCCCTCCCCTCGTAGGCTCCGGCACCATCTGTAGCAGGAAATTGTCCTCAACATACTGCAGGGATTGTCTGGACTGCACACGACTGGCCGTGTTGCTTGCCCAGCAAATATCTGGATAGTTGAAGTCCCCCTTAAGGACCAGCTCCGGGGATCTTGAGGCTACTTCTAACTGCTTATAGAATGCACTGTCAACCTGCTCCTCTTGATCAGGGGGCCTATAGTACACACCCACAACAGTGTCACTCATACTAGCCTGCCCCTTGATTCTTACCCACAAGTTCTCAACTGATGGTTCATCTTTCCCCAGGTGGAGTTCAATACATTCCAGCTGCTTTCTAACGCAAAGAGCAACTCCTCCACCTCGCCTCCCTAGCCTGTCTTTCCTGAAAAGCACATAGCCATCCATGACAGCGTGCCAGTCGTCCAGGTTATCCCACCACGTCTCTGTGATTGCAATGAGATCGTGGCCCTGCGACCGCACCAAGATCTCTAATTCTTCCTGTTTGTTCCCCGTGCTACGTGCATTTGTGTAAAGGCATTTTAGTGGGGCAGCAGAGGCAGGTATCTTTAACAGCCCACAGAGAGATTTCCAACAGGGGATGGGCAATAGTGGCTCCACTGAGGAGTCCTCAGGGCAATCCACAGAATTTTCCCTACTCTCACGTGGAGCAACATCCCCAAGCCCGTCACTGTGCTCTTGGCATTTACCTTCTTCCACCATTAACTCACGTTGTGACTCCCAAAGCACTTGCCTGACCCTTCCCCCTTCCTAACTAGTTTAAAGCTCGATCAATGAGCCCTGCCATCTCCTGGGCAAGGATCCGCTTTCCTCTATGGGACAGGTGAGCCCCGTCAGCTCCTAGGGAGCCTGCTTTGGCAGGGGGTTGTACCCAATGATCTCTCGAGGTCCCTTCCAACTCCTACAATTCTATGATTCTATGATTCAGCAGTACTCATGCCAGGAGCAGAGTACACCATCCCTTGGTCAAAAAACCCAAAGTTCTTGTGCTGGCACCAGCCTTTTGGAACTAAGGGCAACAGCTAAACATCCAACAATTCCACCAAAACAAAAGGTGCCAGTGATGAAAGATGTTCCTGGCAAGAAACCTCCTCAGGGATCAGACACGAAGCACCAGTAACCTTGGGCTCAGGGCGATCCTTACCTGGGAAATGGTCCTAACACTGCCTGATGTCATTTTGGGGCTCCACCAGTGTCCACCTAGGAAACTGCTAAATGTCCACCAATAGCTCCCAAACCAAAAGATGTGAGGTCCAAAAGATGTTCCTCAAATGAAACCTCCTCAGGTTTCCCACAAAACACCCCATAAATAAACAGATAAGAAGCACCAGTAACCTTGGGGCTCAGGGTGTTCTTTGCCAAAGGCATGGTCCTAACATTGCCTGATGTCATTTTTGGGCTCTACCCATTTCCATCTAGGAAACTGATAAATGTCCAGCAATAGCTCCCAAACAAAAGGTCAAGGGCCAAAAGATGTTCCTGGCCTTGAACCTCCCCAGGTATCCCACAAAACACCCCAAAACTAAACAGGTACTAGATAACAGAAGACAAATCTCCCTGGGGTAGTCATCTGAGCAGGAGAGGCTGAGGATCTGGGGATTGCAGAGAAGAACTGGCCAGCAGCATTGCCCTTGCAGAGGGGCAGGGAACATGTATTGGCTGTGTGCAGCACAGCACTGAGAAACCCGCTGCAGCTCCCCTGGGCCTGCCAAGGGCAGGAGGAGGACGTGGGGAATGAAGCTGCCATGGGACATTCTCTGCCTCTTGGCAGGAAGCTCTCTGCAAGGAGAACAAGGCAGAGAGAACTTGGGGCACTCTTCCCTGAGCAAAACCTTCTCACTGGAGACCCAAGGACTGTCTCTCCCTGTTCTATTAGACATGGAAAGGTCCTTTTGGGAGGTGCATTTCCTGCTGGCTGAGGGTGCCCCTGGCTGTCTGGGGCTCTGATGGGAGCTCTCCAGGGGCCAGTTTGTCCTTGCAGCAGAAGGTCTGTCTTTTCTAATCTGTATGATCTCTTCTAGATGGTGCTTTCCACTCCCCCCAGCTGCAGAGCAGAGCTTTGTAGATTTGTTTTTCCTGATTTTGTTCTTGTGAAACACTGAGAAATGCCCAAATGCTCACCTGAACCCCTTCCTTTCACAGGGGGAAAGAGTCCCCTCCCTGTCCCTGCCTGGGGGTCCTGTCTCATGGGAAGACAAGGAGAGGAGATTGTCCTGCCCAGCTCTGGTTTGATCAGGAGAAAGGACTCTGCTGGACACAAGGATTTCTCCCCAGCTGAGGGAGGGAAAGTCAGAGATGAGATCATAGAGTGATCCCCATGAGGCCTGAGACACCAGGAGGGAGCCTAGAAGAACTGGTCTTCTCCTGCTGAGCTGGTTTGGGCTCCTGGGATGGAGGGAGCTCATGGCAACCCAGCAGCTGTGAAAAGAGACAGCTCTGGCCAGGAGCAGCTCCTCTGCCAAGCACACAGGGCTGGGGACACTGCCTGTAGGCACCCAGGGGAGACCTGTGAGGCTGAGAGAGCTGAGGGATGCTGAGAGCTCACTGGAGGAGAAAGCTCTACAGCCTCTCCCTGGTATGTCTGTGGGTGCAGGGCAATGCAGGTTCTGTTCCTGGAGGGATCTCCTGAAGCTGGGCCATGGGGCAGTGTGTGGGCTCTGTCAGGAGGACAGGTTTTCTCTAGGACCAGCAAGTGCTGCCTGGAAGGGATGCCCTTCTGCCCCATCAGAGGGACAGGGCAGGACAGCTGTCTGCTCCTGGGCATGGCTGCAGAGGTGTGAGGCAGCGTGTGCAGCCAGGGGTGCCCAGGGCTGTCCTTGTGAGCAGGGTCCCTGTGGCCTGGGGTCTGTGTGCTGGGGCAGGGACTCTGCTGCTGCCAGGGTCAGCACTCAGCCTGGCTTGTGGTCTTCCATCAGCATCACTACAAAAAGCAGCTGTGATTGGAAAATGTGAGCCAGGAAAGGGCAGCGTAAAGTCCTTCTGCTGTCACTGTGCTGCATAGGCAGTTTTGCTCCCAGCTCCAGCAGATCCACGGGAACTTCGAGGGACTTTTCAAGAACACCAAGGATGCATTTTCTACTCCAGGTAAAGAGACTTTGCTTTGAGTTTTCTGCTCTTGTGGGAAAGTGGGAGATGAGCTTTTCTTCATAATTTTGCAGAAGGCAAACAAACTCATTGGTCATTAGGACTTGTCAGAGCAACTCCTGATCCCTGCACACACAGAGATTCCCTGGGCAGTGCCCTGATGCCAGGAGGGGTCTGCAGAGCAGAGCTGAGCACAGGGCAGGTGGGATGAGGTCTGTGAGCACAGAGCAGGAGGTGACATGGGCAAAGAGCAGCAGCTGCAGGGACAGCTCCAGGCAGCAGAGACATTGTCAGGGAGGGAGAAAGGGCTGCTCCCAGCAGTGCCCTGGCAGGGGGGATTTTGTACCTCTCTGATATCCCCCACAGTGCAGACACTGGACAGAGCAGCTCTCCCCACTCTGCACTCAGAGGAAGGTTTCTCTGGCACTGCAGCAGCAATGTCAGGCAGTTCTGACAGAAGAAACACTCCTCAGGCACAGTCAGGAGAAAACCAGAGCTCCAAAGCTCTGCTCTGCCCTGGGATGAAACTGGAGTGACAGTGCTGGAAAGCTCATTCCTTTCCTCAGGGCATTAGTCTGAGATCACAGCATCCTGACTGCTGCCAGGCAGAACTGTGTTCTGGAGAACCCATAGGTAACCATCCTGCTAACAATGGCACGCTCAAGCCAGCACAAAGCAGACCTCCCAAAAGGGACCTGCCAGAAGTTCTTCTGAATCCAGAGACTAAATCTGAGGGAATCCCATTACAATTAGAAGAGTTTTTCCTCAAAGAAGAGTTCCCTAAATTCTCACTGTGCCTTTTCTTCCTCTGGCAGGTCTTCACTCTGGACAGCAGCAGATGTCCAACAGCAGCAGCTCCATCAGCCAGTTCCTCCTCCTGGCCTTTGCAGACACACGGGAGCTGCAGCTCCTGCACTTCTGCCTCTTTCTGGGCATCTACCTGGCTGCTCTGCTGGGCAACGGCCTCATCATCCTCACCATAGCCTGTGACCACCGCCTCCACACCCCCATGTATTTCTTCCTCCTCAACCTCTCTCTTCTTGATCTTGGCTGCATCTCCACCACAATCCCCAAATCCATGGCCAATTCCTTGTGGGACACCAGGGCCATTTCCTACACAGGATGCGTGGCTCAACTCTTTTTCTTTTTATTCTTGATCATCAGTGAAGCCTCTCTTCTGACTGTCATGGCCTACGACCGCTACGTTGCCATCTGCCACCCCCTGCACTACGGGACCCTCCTGGGCAGCAGAGCTTGTGTCCACATGGCAGCAGCTGCCTGGGCCAGTGGGTTTCTCAGAGCTGTGCTGCACACAGCCAGTACATTTTCACTCCCCTTGTGCAAGGGCAATGCTGTAGACCAGTTCTTCTGTGAAATCCCTCCGATCCTCAAGCTCTCCTGCTCAGATGCCTACCTCAGGGAAATTGGAGTCATCGTGGTTAGTCTCTGTATAGATATTGGCTGTTTTGTGTTCCTTGTGGTGTCCTATGTGCAGATCTTCAGGGCTGTGCTGAGGATCCCCTCACAGCAGGGGCGGCACAAAGCCTTTTCCACCTGCCTCCCTCACCTGGCTGTGGTCTCTGTTTTTTTCAGCACTGGCGTCTTTTCCTACCTGAAGTCCCCCTTCATCTCCTCCCCGTTTTTTGACCTGGCAGTGTCATTCCTTTACTCGGTGTTTCCACCAGCAGTGAACCCCCTCATCTACAGCATGAGGAACCAGGAGCTGAAGGATGCCATGTGGAAACTGAGGACTGGATGTTTCTAAGCAGCAATAAACTGCTCATCATCTTCTGCATATCATTGACCATGGAACTCATGTTACTACCAGCCTGTACTCTGTAGTTTTTTTAGTTTTGGGGGTTTTTCCTTTTATTTTGTCTATCATGTAATAGCATGTTTCATGTTCATCCCATGATTCATCCCACGTTCATCCCATGTTCCACCACGTGCAGTGTCTTCTGGTCTTGTGTGACTCAGATGCCGTGTAACGAATAGCTGTGCTCTCTTTGCATTGTGCCTGTCTTCAAGGGGCCCCAATTTCTCTCTTTTTTCTTTTTCTTCTTCCCTTACATTTACAAGCACATCTTCATCAGCTGAATCATTTGACTACTTGTCTGGCATGGGAATGCTTTCCCACCATGATAGATGGGGAATTTCCAGGACTGGTACCCATGGCAGCAGAAGAAATACTCACCTTCCCCTGTACCTGAAATACCACTAGTCTGTCTCTTTCATCTCCATCCAGAGGTGTTTCCACCTCTTCTGATGATACAGCCATGCCTAAGGAGATATTTTCAGCAGACAAGCTGGACGTATGCACTTCACTTTGCTCTCAGGATTCCACCTCCCCTTGCTCTTTGGTCATTCAGATGCCCCTCAAATCTCTGGTGTCTGCTTTGAGCTTCAGAGAGTTGGCAAACGTCCCATCTCTCTGAAGTCTAATGTGCTGTTCTGTCAGAAGGTCAGTATGTTGATAAGTGACCTTTCTACATGTCTGATTAAAGCTGTTCTGGGAGAGAATCTCCTCTGGAAGCTGACCCCCTTCACACGCTGCTTGGCCGTAGCAGGCAGCTGAGGAGAGAGATGTCATGGGTATTAAACTGTGTCATGTGTAACTGCTGTTTGTCCCTGCCTGTGAGCACAGATGATGCCAGGAAAAGTGTTGGGAGTCCCAGGAGGCCAGTGAGGGAGCTGCTGGGCTTGGGGAAGAGCAAGGTTCTCCATGCAGGGTTGGATCTCAAGAGACTGCTTCTCCTGCCTGTCCAGGTCTCCTTAGCAGACCGATATCCATCACAGGATGCTGCTGTCACTGCTTCTATCAACTGAGCCAGGACAGAAAGAATCCCCATGAAGTTCAAATATCCTCTGTTGTAATATTCCTTTGAAATGTTCATCATTAAATACCCAACTAAAATCCAAGTAGTTGTAGGAGTCCTGAGTTCTTTAATGAAAATGACTTGAAGTGACACTTTTGACATCGTCCAGGTGGTTTTTCCCCCCTCTATCTCATCAGTGTTTGCCTTCCTATGTGAGGATTCCTCCCCACTCCTCCTGGCCGGGGAGCCCCACACTGGGACTGACTGCTCCAGAGATGTCCACCCCAGCGCTGAGTCACGATGCACAATAATTGTCTGAGTGGCCACGCTCTTCCAGGTGCAGCCCAATGTGCTTAGGGCCAGATCCCTGTTCAGCACCTCTGCCTGCTACGGCATCCCCTGCAATGCCCAAATTCTTCCCCTAGCAGCCTGCTCTCCACTCCTCATGTCTGAGCCTTGATGTGTGGGGATTGTGCTGGAATCTTTTGTGTGGTTTCACTTCAGCCCAGAGCCCAGCGCCAGGCAGCTGCTCTCTCTCTAGGAGGGTGTGTGGGGGTATTGGGGACTGAGGGAAGGGAGGGAAAAGGAAACCAAAGAAACCCAAACCTTGCAGGCTGGGATAAGGACAGGTTACTGGGACAGCAGAGAGAGAGAAGCAGTAACAACAATAGCACTTTGTAGCAAAATATACAAAGTGGTGATGCACAATGCAGGTTCCCACTGAACCACACAGCTCAGAGAGGTCCTGAAGCTGGACACTCCCCAAAACCTTGTGTCGCCCCAGTGTCACCAAAACACCACCCTAAAGCCCTCCTATGCTTCCCTTCAGACCCCCTATGCCTTAACACCTCCCCCAGCCTTCAAAGCAACCCTGGTGTCTCCCTACCCCCACCCCCCATATCCCCCTCGAACCACCTTTACCCCACATAACCCCCCATTACCTCTATTGCTGCCCCCAGGGTCCCTCACACATGCATGGTACCCCCCTCCCTCCCCAGCGCCCCTAGGTGTCCCCCAACACCCCCATACACTCCATGAAATGTGAATGCTGATATAGCTGGAAAGTATAGCACCATATTACTCCCCTAAACCTCCCCTTTTCCCTGCCAAATCCCCCCATATCCACCCCCAGTTCTCCCCTATGACATCCCCATGCCCCCTCCTAGCACCCATGGGTGCCCCCCCCCAACTCCTTAAACCCTCCCCCAGCCCATCCTCCATAATGCCCACAGACTGACGCATGGAAATCGACTCTATAACTGGAAAGTTATCCAGTAGGGATGTTTATTGCGCGCAGATGCACGGGGGATCCTTCCTCCACAAGCGTGCACCCCGAGGCAGCAGACCGACCCCACATTTATACAGTAAAACAATGAATATTCTATCCACGCCTGTACATAGTCAGTACCTGAACCCGCCTGCTCTCGCTTCTCATGCTAATTAGCTTATCAGTCCTTGGCGCTTGCACAGATCCTTGTACGGGTCGCAGACAGGGGTCTCTGGGAGGAAGGCCGTATGTCTTCCTCATGATGTATTTTCACCTCTCGCCTGGAATGCGAGGGTCTTGCCAGCTTGCAGTGCCTCTATCAGTCTGTGCTAATTGATGTCCTTGTGAGGGGCCCATGGATGATTTCAGCCCTCTGTTTTTCTTTGTCGAAGAGATACGCGACGCGCCTCAGCTCTGCTGCCCGAGGGAGCAGCCGTGGGGTGATACCATTCTGTCCTCGAGTTCTTGCCTTTTACCTTTTCCTCGAGTTAGCATAAAGTCATCACAGGCCCTCTGCTAGGAGAGAAAAAAAGACTTGTCTGGCTTTCCCCCCTTCACCCCAAGACCATTCTACACGATCATCTAACTAAATTTCAAGCTCTATGCTATACCTGCTCCTATACCTGTACATCAAGACCACCCATCTCAGCACCCCTGGCTGCCAGCCAGCATCCCCCATAATGCCCACAGACCACCCCTTCTCCCCCAAAACCCTCCAATATCCCTCCCAGAACCTCCTATGACATCCAACATCCCCTCCAAGTGCCAATGGATTCCCCCACAACCACTTAAGCCACCAAAGCCCAACCTTACCCACCCAGTACCCTCTATTCTCCCTCTGTACCCCCCAGCCCCATATTACTCATCTCCTGGAACTGGGGCCTCATTGCTTCCTTGCACCCCTCAGGATGCTGGGAGCTGTAGTACCCTTGTACCACCCTCTGCATCACACACCTCATGTGACACTGGCCCAGGAAGAGCCCTGGGGCAGTGCAGGGGGCAGAATCCCCCTTCTGTGGGGCTGGCTGTTCTGATTGATAAAATACATCAAGTCTGCCTTTAATCACAGCCTCCAATTTTCTGCTCTAACCCATCTATTCATGGGGAGGTTTTGCCAGTAATGGGCCTCCGTGGGGCCAATTAACACTCTAAGGCACTTGAGCTGCTGCTTCTGATCTTAACTCTTGGAGAGACTTCTTCAATCTCCTCACAGGATCTGCAGTTAATGGAGTCAGCAGCAAATACACCATGGGGCTCATTAAAGTTGAAAAGTTGAAAAAGCCCTAAGGAGCTTCCCATCATTTTCTTCAGGGTTGCAAGACTTGTACAGCTAATTGAAGAGGTTTCAGGACTCTACTTACAGTGGAAGATTTCAATGAGCGCTTAATTAAAAAAAAAAAAAAGATGTTTTGATACTTTCAGGCTTTTCAGGTTTTCAATTTACAGAAGTGACAGCAGCTTTCTCTCTCCAATTGATATTGAACCAGAGGATCTCCTAAGGAGGTGTGGAAAGGTCACAACAGCTGTGTCCATGAGTTCCCCCACAGCATTCCTCTACACCTCCCCAGCCCCACCATGTCTCCAGGGGATGCTTGGCAGTTGCACTCTTTTCCTCCATCAGGCTCCTGCACTGAGCCTGAAGCTGAATGTTACAGCCTCTTTGCTGCAATTCCCACCCGTTTACCCTGAGGACTGGCTGCAAAGAGGGACAGAATTCTGCCTCATTTGGAAAAGAATGATAAAAACTGTCCAGGAGTTGAGAGGCAACAATAAACTGATTGTAGTGGCTGCACACTAACAAGCTCCCAGGGGAAAGTCCTTGAGCGTGAAGGGCCATGTCAGGAATGAAGATTCCTGGAGGTTTAGTAGAAGTTTCTAAGGGCTGTGGGTGATGAAACTCCTCCAGAACATTGATGTGTGCCTCCCTGAACACTGATTAGAGCAGGGAATCAGAGGGAGCAATTTCAAGATTACCAAGTGGAAAGATACAGACATCCTGTGTCATGGAGCCACTTGGATGTGCCCTGTCATGCCACAGGTCCCAGTGCTAATACCCATCACAGTGAAATGGGAAGGCTTCTGGTCTTCATCAGTTGAGGTTACTCTCTGGTCACCATGAGGGTGGAAGCTCGCAGAGTGCCTACACACCCTGTCCCCTCCAACCTAGTACTGCCCAGCTAAGCCTTGACCTTTTCCTGTGCCCCAGTCCTAATGTCTGACCTTGAGCTCTCACCTACCCCCTTCCTCTAAAGGCCAATGTCAAAGCTGAAACACTCACCAGATACCCGAAGATTAATCAATCCCTAATCACAGACTCACAGAATCCCAGGGGTTGGAAAGGACCTCCAGAGCCCATGGGGTCCAACCCCCTGCCCAAGCAGCTCCCCAGCTCATATTGCACAGGGCGGCGTCCAGACGGGGCTGGAATCTCTCCAGAGATGGAGACTCCACACCCCCCTGGGCAGCCTCATCTCCCCTTTCCAAGGTTTAGGACAAACATTTCTCTCTGCAGAGACATGGAAGGAGACAGCACTTGGAGCCCACAATACCCCTAGGACAGGACTTGGCTCTCCTGAGGTCCACATGGCACCAAGAGCCCCTTGCCCACTGTGACATTACCCAAGATGCCCAAAATCTCTCAGGGCACAGCCCGGCCCTGAGGGTGAGTCTGAGGGTTCCTCTGGCACCAGCCAATGAGGTCCCTGGAGAAGGTGACACCCGGGACAATGGGGTCCATGAGTTGGTCTGGTGGTGCACACCAGGCAGTGGGGTCCTGGGGAAGGGGATGGGAAACCACTGGTGTGCAGGGGTGTCTTCTGGCTTGCAGTGGTGTGAAGTGGGGTGTACTGGCACACACTGGGATGCCCTGGAGTTTTGTGGCCATGGAGGGGAGAGTCTGGGGCCAACAGAACTCCTGTCCCTCTTTGCAGCCAGTCCTCAGGGTAAACGGGTGGGAATTGCAGCCTGTCCAGGTCTTGCTGGATGGCAGCGCAGTGTCCTGTGTGTCAGCCACTCCTCCCAGCTCTGGATCATCAGGTATTTGCTGAGGGTGGATGCTGTTCCCTCATCAAGGTTGTCAATGAAGATATTAAACAGAACTGGACCCAACCCCGAGCCCTGGGGAACACCACTGGTCACAGGCCTCCAGTCAGACTCTGCTCCACTGATCACCACACTCTGAGCTCAGTGCAACAGCCAGTTCTCACCCCACCTCACTGTCCACTCATCTCTCCCATGCTCTCTCAGTTTTGCTATCAGGATGTCATGGGAGACAGTATGGAAAGCCTTGCTGAAGTCATGGTAGATGACATCCACTGCTCTCCCTCCATCCACCCAGCCGGTGATGAGATCATAGGAGGCTATGAGATTGGTGGAGCACGATCTCCCCTTGGTGAATCCATGCTGACTGCTCCTCGTGACCTTCTTCTCTTCCAATTGCTTGGATATGGCATCCAGAACAAGCTGTTCCATCCCCTTTCCAGGGACAGAGGTGAGGCTGACTGGCCTGTAGATGCTCAGATCCTCCTTCTTGCCCTTTTTAAAGACTGGATTGACGTTGGCCATCCTCCAGCCCTCAGGCACTTCTCCTGTTCTCCAGGACCTGTTGAAGATGATAGAGAGCAGCTCCGCGATCACCTCCCCCAGCTCCCTCAGCACACGTGGATGCATCCCATCTGGGCCCATGGATTTGTCTGCATTGATCCCTTTGAGCCGCTCCTGGACCACCCCCACCTCAACCAGAGGAAAGCTCTTCATTTCCTGAACTCTCCTACTTTCATCCAGTGTCTGTGTGTCCCGAGGGGCCTTAGAAGTGAAGACTGAAGCAAAGAAGGCATTCAGTATCTCCACCTTCTCAGCATCCCCGTCACCAGGACACCCGCCTCGTTCAGCAAGGGACCTACATTATCCCTGGTCATCCTCTTACTATTCACATATCTAAAACCTCCTTTTTATTATCCTTTCTGTCCCTTGCCAGCTTCATTTCCAAGCAGGCTTTAGCCTTCCCAGTCACATCCCTACAGGCCCTGACAACATTCCTGTATTCTTCCCAGGTGCTCAGACCCTGCTTCCACAGTTCATAGGCCTTCTGCTTCCCTTTGAGTTTACTCATTAGCTCCCTGCTCACCCACGCAGGTCTTCTGCCTCTCTTTCCCCATTTCTTGCTCCAAGGGATGCATCGTTCCTGTGCTTGGAAGAAGTGCTGTTTGAATGCTAGCCAGCTCTCACAGGCTCCCGTTCCTTCAAACAGCCTAGCCCACGGGATAGCCCCTGTTAGATTTTGGAGGAGATCAAAGTTAGCTCTTCCAAAATTCAGGGTCGCTATCCTGCTTTTTGGCTTGCTTCTTCCAGTCAGGATCTTGAACTCGACCGTCTCATGGTCGCTTTGTCCCAGGCTGCCCCCGACCTTCACCTCCCTAACGAGCCCGTCCTTGCTGGTAGAAACAAGGTCCAGCACCCGCCCTCCCCTCGTAGGCTCCGGCACCATCTGTAGCAGGAAATTGTCCTCAACATACTGCAGGGATTGTCTGGACTGCACACGACTGGCCGTGTTGCTTGCCCAGCAAATATCTGGATAGTTGAAGTCCCCCTTAAGGACCAGCTCCGGGGATCTTGAGGCTACTTCTAACTGCTTATAGAATGCACTGTCAACCTGCTCCTCTTGATCAGGGGGCCTATAGTACACACCCACAACAGTGTCACTCATACTAGCCTGCCCCTTGATTCTTACCCACAAGTTCTCAACTGATGGTTCATCTTTCCCCAGGTGGAGTTCAATACATTCCAGCTGCTTTCTAACGCAAAGAGCAACTCCTCCACCTCCCCTCCCTAGCCTGTCTTTCCTGAAAAGCACATAGCCATCCATGACAGCGTGCCAGTCGTCCAGGTTATCCCACCACGTCTCTGTGATTGCAATGAGATCGTGGCCCTGCGACCGCACCAAGATCTCTAATTCTTCCTGTTTGTTCCCCGTGCTACGTGCATTTGTGTAAAGGCATTTTAGTGGGGCAGCAGAGGCAGGTATCTTTAACAGCCCACAGAGAGATTTCCAACAGGGGATGGGCAATAGTGGCTCCACTGAGGAGTCCTCAGGGCAATCCACAGAATTTTCCCTACTCTCACGTGGAGCAACATCCCCAAGCCCGTCACTGTGCTCTTGGCATTTACCTTCTTCCACCATTAACTCACGTGGGGTGATACCATTCTGTCCTCGAGTTCTTGCCTTTTATCTTTTCCTCGAGTTAGCATAAAGTCATCACAGGCCCTCTGCTAGGAGAGAAAAAAAGACTTGTCTGGCTTTCCCCCCCTTCACCCCAAGACCATTCTACACGATCATCTAACTAAATTTCAAGCTCTATGCTATACCTGCTCCTATACCTGTACATCAAGACCACCCATCTCAGCACCCCTGGCTGCCAGCCAGCATCCCCCATAATGCCCACAGACCACCCCTTCTCCCCCAAAACCCTCCAATATCCCCCCCAGAACCTCCTATGACATCCAACATCCCCTCCAAGTGCCAATGGATTCCCCCACAACCACTTAAGCCACCAAAGCCCAACCTTACCCACCCAGTACCCTCTATTCTCCCTCTGTACCCCCCAGCCCCATATTATTCCCCAAACCCATGCCTTTTCCCTTCCAAATACCAACACACCTCCCCAGAGCACACCCCTACATGCCAAGTGCCCCCTCTAGCAAGCATAAGTCCCACCCTTCCCTCCCCAGCCTCTTCATAACCCCACCAGCACTTTTTATATCCCCCAAATAGCATATTACCCCTCCAAAATCCTGCTCTAGTAGGGGGTAAGATGAAGCTGAGGGGGTATGCAAGTAAGCGCTTGGCAGCATAAAGGTCTCTTCTATGCCAGTGCTGAGATCAGGCTTGTGTAATCTCGTATTTGCCATCTTGCTTTGCCTCATCCTGTTCATCTGCAGACAGTGAGAAGACTGGCATAGAAGTTTTTTTGGGATTTATGGTGCTGGGGTGTAGAACAAGTAGGCTAGAGGGGTTAAAGGGATGGTTTAGTTGTCAAGGACTTTTCAGTTCTTCATGCTGCCCTGCTAAGGAGATGGCAGGGGGCACCCAGGGAGATGGGAGGGCACACAGCCAGGACAGGTGACCCACACTGGCCATAGAGTGTATTCCACGCCAATTCCATCATGCTCAGCATAAAGGGGAGCTGGTGGGGGAAAGATCATAGATGTCCTGGACATGCAGTTTTGGGGACTGTCCAACTTCAGGAAGCTCTGGGCTGTAGGGCCTGAGCTATGCTGTTTGGTGAGAACCTGCATAGTGCATCACCACTTTG
The DNA here is from genome assembly GCA_027925045.1 of Hypotaenidia okinawae. Lineage (NCBI taxonomy): Eukaryota > Metazoa > Chordata > Aves > Gruiformes > Rallidae > Hypotaenidia > Hypotaenidia okinawae. The sequence continues at coordinate 28,907 of BSDF01000135.1, forward strand.
TATATTTTGCTGCAAAGTCCTATTGTTGTTACTGCTTCTCTCTCTCTGCTGTCCCAGTAACCTGTCCTTATGCCCACCCATGAGATTTGAGTATCTTTGGTTTCCTTTTCCCTCCCTTCTCTCAGTCCCAAATACCCTCCCAAATCCACACCCACTTACAGACAGAGCAGCCGCATGGTGCTCAGCTCTCAGCTGGAACATGACAATGGGTTCCAGCCCAACACCCACACACCAAGGCAGACTCAGATGTGGCAGGTGGAGAACCAGCTGCACAGAGAAGGATTAGGGCATTCCAGGGGATGCCATAGCAGTCAGAGGTGCTGAGCAGCGATCTGAACATGAGCATGACGCATGGAAATCGACTCTATAACTGGAAAGTTATACAGTAGGGATGTTTATTGCGCGCAGATGCACGGGGGATCCTTCCTCCACAAGCGTGCACCCCGAGGCAGCAGACCGACCCCACATTTATACAGTAAAATGATGAGGAATTCCTAACACCTATACATATGCATGACCTGTCCCGCTTCCCGAATTCCTAACACCTCTCCTCTATAAAATGTTGAGCAAAGCAGCATTTCGCTGGAACTTCCCCCACCCGACATGAAGTGAAGTCGAGCCGGTCCCGCGAGACGTCGCGGGAACCCGTGGTGGTAGTTATGACTGTCCTGTAACTTTAAACTCTTACCTTTCTTTCTCTTCTCTTTCTCTCTCTCTCTAACACCTTTCAGTTATGACTTTCCTGTAACTTCAAACTCTTACCTTTCTTTCTCTTCTCTTTCTCTCTCTCTCTAACACCTTTCAGTTATGACTTTTCTGTAACTTCAAACTCTTACCTTTCTTTCTCTTTTTCTTCCTTCTCTCTCTCTCTCTAACACCTTTCGCGAACTTTGCTGTAATAATTAAACTTCCTTATGATGCGACATTTGACCTCGTTTGTGTCTTAATCTCACTCTGGGAATTATAAAGAATCTTGCCCCTGACCGGGCTATTCCGGAACGGGACAAGGGCCCAAATTGGCATTAATTGTGCCAAAGGCAAATGTCCCCCAGACTTCATTGTCAATCTCCTCGGCTCGGGGGAAGGTTCACACTGACAAACAGTGACAACAGGAATAAGTGGTGCAAACATGACTGGCAAAGACCAAGGAGTCTAAAGCAAATGCTGAGTCATCAGCAATATTTATAACCTCCCATGCTCAGAATAGAAGACACCGAGGGGCTGCAACTACAGAGATATGACAAATGCTGAATTTTTAATGACTCCAGCTGTGGGACACTTCATCGTCCCAGCACACTGCTGCTGACAGTCATGACCTGTGTTTAATCTGTGTACACGGGTTGTAAGTTACACCCAGCCCAGTTTGTCCATAGAAAGTACTGAGTATCTCAAAAGAGATGACCAGTTTTGCAGGTATCATATCCCATTCCCAACACCCCCCCCCAGCTCTCTTCCTCTCCATAATCTGCCTTTACAATAGACTGCTCTCCTTTGTTGCTCACAACCCTCTTACACTCATTTTGGTGCCTTATACCAGACAGTTATCAAAACACACTCTTCTCTGGATGATCGGTCCTTGAATCCACTTCAGTGGTGCTAAACGAGCCTAGTGATTCCACCCCACCAGCACAAAATGCTGTATTCAATACACAGCACCTGCTCTGGGCTCATTATGGCTTTGGGATACTCTGTCCCATTTGGAACGTTAAGTTCCTGGGGGGCAGAAGAGGTGATAAAGTCCCACTCGCTCCCCTGGGATTGCTGATGATCTGGACCTGTGCCTTCCTGTACGTACTGCATAGCAATCCTCTGTGTAGCCATTCCAGTGAAGAACAGAATCAAAAGCCCGTGGATGATAAAGAAGATCATTTAATAGGCAGTCAGATATATTTTACACATGCTGATAATTTATTTTCTTCCAAAGAGAATATTACCTGGCTTTTAATTTCCCTCAAGAATCCAGATGCCGCCAGGAAACGTCCTGATATTTTAGTTTGAAACCGAGAAGCATTTCAGGTGTCTCTTAATCCATTTTAGGATGATTTCTCCAATGGAACTATCTCAAATATACAACCTTTCCATTGACATCAGCACTGAGTGCATGTTGCCAGGCAATGACAGGCTGCGCTGCGTGTCTAGTCCCAGAAGAGCTTTCTGGGTTGCAATTCAATCATCCCTGTTACTGCTGGATGCCAGAGCAAAATTAAGATATCTGTGGGCAAAGCCCTGAAAAATTCCTCATCACCTTTAATGAAATACCAGCTGTATTTTATTTTCATGTCATTTCCTTCTGCAGGGAGGTGAGGAAACAGCTCAGGCTTCATCAAGATCATCATTTCAGAGCAGAGTCATCGCCTGGTTTGTAGGAACTGCAGTGGAGGAAGGAGCCCACCAGAGGGCTCAGGGATGCAGCCTGCAGCCCTGGACCAGCAGCCCTGGACCAGCAGCCCTGGGATGCTGCTGGCCAGTGCAAAGCAGTGCCCAGGGGAAAGCTCGTCTGTCCAATCGCCTTCACCGGGCTCCTTCAAACATCTCAAGCAGGGCGAGCAAATCAACCAGCAGTGCCAATACCATCAGTTGTTATTGCCGTGGGTAGTATCCGACCTGTATTTTTGGCCTTTCACCTGGGTATTTCCCACAAACTTTACTAACAGCAGGGAGTGTTGCTGTAGGGCAATATATGGTCACACTTCAAGCTTACAAAGGTAACTTTTGTTTTGATAGCACCGGCACAGCGGGCTCTGCCGAGCACCACATGAGCACATTTATAAAAAGCTTATTACAGCAGATAGCACAGGAGTTGGGGTGGGTATTGTAGCCCTGTATGGGAAACCAGCACTAATAAATAGCATTTGGGAGGAGTGGCTGACACGCAGGAACACTGCGCTGCCATCCAGCGAGACCTGGACAGGCTGGAGAGCTGGGCAGTAAGAAACCAGATGAGGTTCAACAAAAGCAAGTGTAAAGTCTTGCACCTGGGAAGGAACAACCGTTTCTATCAGTACAGGCTGGGGGATGACCTGCTGGAGAAGAGCTCAGTGGAGAAGGACCTGGGGGTCCTGGTGGATGACAGGTTGGCCATGAGCCAGCAATGTGCCTCGGTGGCTAAGAGAGCCAATGGGATCCTGGGGTGCATCCGGAGGAGTGTAGCCAGCAGGTCAAGGGAGGTGATCCTCCCACTCTACTCTGCCCTGGTCAGGCCCCACCTGGAGTATTGTGTCCAGTTCTGGGCTCCCTGGTATAAAAAGGACAGGGATCTCCTGGAGAGAGTGCAAAGAAGGGCTACGAAGATGATAAAGGGCCTGGAGCATCTCCCCTATGAGGAAAGGCTGAGAAGATTGGGACTGTTCAGCCTTGAGAAGAGAAGACTAAGGGGGGACCTAATTAATGTTTACAATTATCTTAAGCAGGGGATGCAGGGGGAATCAGCCAGCCCCTTTTCAGTGGTTTGTGGAGACAGGACAAGGGGCAATGGCTGCAAGTTGGAGCATAGGAAGTTCCGCACCAACCTGCGGAGAAACTTTTTCACAGTGAGGGTGACAGAGCCCTGGGACAGGCTGCCCAGGGAGGTGGTGGAGTCTCCTTCTCTGGAGATATTCAAGACCCGTCTGGATGCCTATCACAGTGAAATGTCCTAGGGAGCTGCTTTGGCGGGGGGGTTGGACCCGATGATCTCTCGAGGTCCGTTCCAACCCCTACAATTCTGTGATTCTATGATTCTATGATTCTTTCCTTGAGTAGGGCAGCAGAAACAAATCCTCTGCCATTTTCAGCCTGGAGAAGAGAAGGCTGCGGGGACACACACCTCATTGCAGCCTTCCAGTCCCTGAAGGGAGCAGAGGAACAGGAGGGGAATCAGCTCTTTAAAAGGGTAGATAATGGCAGGGCAAGGGGGATGGAGTGAAGCAGAGGGAGGGAAGGTTTAAATTGGATATGTGGGGGAAGTTCTTTCCAGAGAGAGTGGTGAGGGGCTGGACCAGGCTGTCCAGAGAGGGGGTTGATGCCATGTCCCTGGAGGTGTTCAAGGCCAGGTTGGATGGGGCCCCGGGCAACCTTGTGTAGCTCCAGGCCTGGAGGGTGGTGGCCCGGCCTGTGGCAAGGGGTTGGAGCTCTGTGACCCTTGGGGTCCCTTCCAACCCAGACCAGGCTGGGATTCTCTGATTGGTTTTATAAAGTCATCAGTGCCACCCCATACAAACCAGCGCTGGCTGGCAAAGCCAAGGGATCTACAAGACACCCTGCGATGCATTTAACCAGCAGAGCATGTTTCTGTGGCATAATTTTCCAACAAAAAAACCTGAATCGATTCCATTGTTTGGGGTTTTAATATTTTTTTATTGAGTGGTTTTGCTGTCAGATGGAAACAGAATCACAAAGAAATCCACAATATTGTGGCCAAGCGTGGATCTCTGCATGTAAGTAACACAGACTGACAAAAATACACGTTAGGTGACATGTCAGACTTTCTCTGCTCATCTATTACAAGTCATTGTGCTAAGAAAAAAACAGCCTCGCTTAGTAAAGATGTCCAGAAGAGACATTTTTAGAGGTTTTGCAGGTATCCTGTGTCAGCTGCAGAATTTATGAGAGTGCATTATAAAGGAAATGCAGTTCACACGCCATTTATTTGTGTTTCCACAGTAGATCACACCAGCACCTCCAGCAGCTCCACTCTCGTGGGAAGGAGATGAAGCAACCTTGTGTAGCTCCAGGCCTGGAGGTTGGTGGCCCTGCCTGTGGCAGCCACCTGTACCAGAGCACCAAAGGTCACAGAAGCTCAAGCTCGTATCTAGAGGCCCATTGTCACGACACACAAAGCCCCTCTGTAAGGCCCAAATCCCTGATTTTGAAGGTCCAAGCTCTCCTTTGGAGGGCCCAGATCCCTCTTTTAGCACTCTCAGCCTCCACACAGTGCCCAGAGCCCTATATTTGCAAGGAAACATTTCTTTCTGGGAGCCAGAGAGGAACCTCTTGGTGCAGGATCCAAAGCATCTTTGCAGCATCTCGCCAGGTCTAGTCAGTGCCCAGCACCTCATTTTGAAGGCTGAAATCCTCATTTTAAAGGGTCAAACCTGTCTTTCATTACCCATAGCCTTTATGTTTTTTGCAGAGGGGGGGAACTGTGCTAGTTTTCCGTGGCTGGGTTCTGGTGGAGAAGGGGGGCTGCTGGGGGCTGCAGCAAGAAGCAACCGAAATCCCTCTGCAGGCCCCACAGAGCAAACCCCAGGCAGCTCAAGGCCAGAGTCGTTGCTGACCAGGGATGAGCCCATCAGCGATGCTCACAGCGCCTCTGGGAATCACATTTGGGAGAAAGGCAGCTGCTTTTTGCCCCCAGAGAAGGGCGTGAGAAGATGAAAAGAGCTGTGCAGACATCAAGGGCAGGGAAGGAGAGGGGGGAGGAGGTCTCCTGGGGACAGACAGGAGATGCTGTGACCCACTTTGGAGCAAGCCCCTGCCAGCACTCGCAGCCCATGGAGAGAGACAGAGACCCAGAGACGAGCGAGGGAGAGATTTGCGCTGGGGGGAGAGGTTTGCTGGGGGGAGGCTGGTGACCCCGTGGAGGACTGGGACTGAGACACTGAGATTCACTGTGATTACGCCTGCTCCCAGAGCAGTGACCCACGCTGGGGCAGCTGGGAAAGAGCTGAAGCCCCGTGGGAAAGGAGTGTTTTCCCATCCTGGCCTTGAAATTGGGGGCTGCCTGCCCCGTGGGTCTCTGCCCCCGGGGAGGGGGGACAGCAGGAGGAGGGGGGGTTCTGGCACAGGCTGTGTTTGAGTCTCCATCCCGGCGTGAGCACTGCCTTCAATCCATAAATCCGTTAATTCTCACACAGCGGGACCCGAACCGGCCGGGATCGACCCAGGGCAGGATGCAAGGGGTGAGCCCTGCCCCCCTCTTCCCCCCTGACAAATCCCACGTGGCAGGGAGACCCTTTAATCCTCCCCCCATATCCGCTTGGGGCTGGGGGAGGAGGGTGTCAGACCCCCTTACCCTCCCACTTCTGGGGAGAGAGCCCCCCATTTGCCGCAGGTACCAGGAAGAAGGGGGTGGGGAGGGGAGGTGCGTGCGCGCTGCCCGGTGCCCCCCAGGCCGCAGCCGGGCGGGCGAGGGGCGGTCCGTGTGCAGAGCCGGGGCACAGGGCATGGGGTGGGGGGGCATCTCTCAGCGTAAAGAGAAGGGGGGGCGGCTGGTGTGTATAATTAACTCCGCCCCTCTCTCCCCCCGCCCGGGGGTCTCCCCTCGGCCGCCCGTGCGGGGGGGTGTGGGAGACCCCGCGCCGGCGGCTGCTCCCAGATGTGGGTGAGTTTCTCCCAGCGCGGCGATTTCGCTTCAACTCGCTCGAACTGCCGCTCCCTGCGGCGGCGGGGGGGAAGGTGGGCACGGGCCGGGCCCCCCTTCCCTGCTTCCTCCTGCCCGGCCCCCGGCGCGGCCCTCCTCTTCCTCTCCGCTCTCTCGCTCTCTGGCTCCCGGCGGTTCCCCGGCCCCGGCCGGGCTCCCGGTGCTGCGGTTGCGGGTCTCGTCTCCCGGAACACGATGTACCCCCACCCCCCGCCCTGCGGTACCCGCCGCCGCCTCCCTTATACACCCCCATCCCATCCCTGTCGTCCCGGCAGGTCTGGTCCGCCCAGTCCCGCTGCGCTGCCCCCCTCCTCCTTGGTGAGAGGGAAGGAGGGTGTGGGCGGAGCTCGGGGAGAGGCAGCTGGTTCTCAGGGTCTGTGTCTCAGGTCCCCGGTCCCCTCCTCCTCCTGTGACCTTGTGCTGCTGCTGCTGCTGCGACCCGGAGTTGGTCCCCCTGTAGCCTTGAGCTGTTGGCCAAAGGCAAAGAGAGGCAGGGTGTGGGAAGCTTTCTGGGTAGTCTTTTATCCTCCCCCTCCCAGTTCAATCGCAGCGAGACTCCATACCAAGCGCAGCCTCATCCAGAAGGAGCGCTCTCCAAAAGGATTTGGGTGGCTCTGGCTGCCATGGGAGCTGCCTGCACTGTGCTGGGGAAGAGGGGGTATAGGAAGAGGCTGCGTGGGAGCAGAGGGACACCCCTCCAGCTGGGACGAGGTCAGCACTGTGACGCTGTTTCTCTTGGGAAGCTAAAATCCCCATCGCTGCAGAAGGCGTTTCCCCATCGTGTATGTCTGGTCGGGCTTGCGGAGCACTTCCCTCTTTCCCCCCAAACCTCAAACCCCAAAAACCACAACCCCTATAGAACCCTCCCAAAACGCAAGCGGGAACAGTTGGTCACTCGGTGTTTCTTTCCGCTCGGTTTCTGGCCAGGGCAGAGACTGGCGACGCTGCATTTGAAAGGCTGGGTAAGGGAGAGAAACATTCCGGATGCGTCCCGAAGATCGTCCCGCGAGCGGAGCGGGGCTTTTCTCACCCGTGGCTGAATCTCACCCCGCAGCACAAGCGGGATCCCTCTGGTTTTGGCTCTGCAGCTTCTCGCCCCCCACTCCCCATTAAAGCTTCCAGCTCTCCCAGCCTCATCCTGCCGGCAACAAGCAAGAGCCAAGGGCATCTGATTCCCAGGAAGAATTTCTTTACTGAAAGGCTAGTCGTATTGGAACAGGCTGCCCAGGGAAGGGGTGGAATCACCATCCTTAGAGGTATTTAAATGGTGTGTAGAAGTTGTCCTTGAGGACCTGCTCTAGAGTGCACTGGGCAGGGTTAGGTTGTGGTTGGACTCGATGATCGTAAAGGTCTCTTAGAACCTAAGGGATTCCATGATACATTTCCTGGAAATTCCTGTGGTGGAACAGCATTGCCATTTCAGACATGTAGACTAGTGAAATGGCAGTAAGGCAGGACCTCATTAATGTTTATCAAGATCTGAAGGATGGGATGCAGGGGGAAATGGGCAGCCCCTTTTCAGTGCCTGTGGGGACAGAACAAGGGGCAATGGCTGCAAGTTGGAGCCTAGGAAGTTCCCCACCAAGATGGGGCAGAACTTTTCCCCAGTGAGGGTGAGGGAGCCCTGGGCCAGGCTGCCGAGGGGGTGTGGAGTCTCCATCTCTGGAGAGATTCCAGCCCCGTCTGGACGCCGCCCTGTGCAATATGAGCTGGGGAGCTGCTTTGGCAGGGGGTTGGACCCCATGAGCTCTCAAGGTCCCTTCCAACCCTTATGATTTTGTGATTCAGCTGATGAAGATGTGCTTGTAACACTTTTATAAAAATGTGTACATCTTTCTAGGCCAACATGATAGAATGAGAGCACAGCTCATCATTACAAAGTGTCTGGGTCACACGAGACCTGGAGATAATTAGGATAAGATAATCGGGTCCCATATTATTATAGCTTAGACAAAGAAGAAAGAAAAAAAATCAATAAATATAAGATCAATTAAACACTCCTAATGTGAGTGACAGGGCCAGTGATATGCAGAAGAAGATGAGCAGTTTATTCCTGCTTAGAAATATCCAGACATTAGTTTCAATGTGGCAATCTTGAGCTCCCGGTTCCTCATGCTGTAGATGAGGGGGTTCACCATTGGTGGAAACACTGAGTAAAGAAATGACAGCACCATGTCAAGACTTAGAGAGGAGATGTAGGCAGGTTTCAGGTTGGCAAATATGCCAGTGCTGACAAACAGGGAGACAACAGCTAGGTGAGGGAGGCAGGTGGAAAAGGCTTTGTGCCGTCCCTGCTGCGAGGGGATCCTCAGCACAGCCCTGAAGATCTGCACATAGGACACCACGATGAACACAAAACAGCCAAAACCTAAACAGACACCAACCACGGTGAATGCAATTTCCCTGAGGTAGGCGTCAGAGCAGGAGAGCTTGAAGATCTGGGGGATTTCACAGAAGAACTGGTCAACAGCATTGCCATGGCAGAGGGGCAGGGAAAATGTATTGGCTATTTGCAGCACAGCACAGAGAAACCCACTGGCCCAGGCAGCTGCTGCCATGAGGACACAAGCTCTGCTGCCCAGGAGGGTCCCGTAGTGCAGGGGGTGGCAGATGGCAACGTAGCGGTCGTAGGCCATGACAGTGAGCAGACAGAACTCTGTTGTGATTAAAAATACAAAGAAAAAGAGTTGAGCCACACACCCAGTGTAGGAAATGGCCCTGGTGTCCCGCAAGGAATTGGCCATGGATTTGGGAACAGTGGTGGAGATGCAGCCAAGGTCAGTAACAGAGAGGTTGAGGAGGAAGAAGTACATGGGGGTGTGGAGGCGGTGGTCACAGGCTATGGTGAGGATGATGAGGCCGTTGCCCAGCAGAGCAGCCAGGTAGATGCCCAGGAAGAGGCAGAAGTGCAGGAGCTGCAGCTCGCGTGTGTCTGCAAAGGCCAGGAGGAGGAACTGGCTGATGGAGCTGCTGCTGTTGGACATCTGCAATGGTCAAGTGGGGAGACCTGTCCAAGGAGGAAAAGGCAGTGAGAAGTTAGGGAACTCTGAGGAAAAACTCTTTAAACTCTTAGGGAAGCCCCTCAGATTGAGTCTGTGTATTCAGGAGAATTTTTGGCAGGTCCCTTTTTGGAGGTCTGCTTTGTGCTGGCTTGAGCGTGCCACTGCTGGGAGCAGGGTCAGCTGTGACCTCTCAAGTGCTCAGTCCTGCCCTGCAGCAGTCAGTATGTAGCAGGATGCTGTGATCTCAGACTAAATCCCCTGTGGATAGGAATGGGCTTTCCAGCACTGTCACTCCAGTTTCATCCCAGGGCAGAGCAGAGCTTTGGAGCTCTGCTTTTCTCCTGACTGTGCCTGAGGAGTGTTTCTTCTGTCAGAACTGCCTGACATTGCTGCTGCAGTGCCAGGGAAACGTTCCCCTGAGTGCAGAGTGCGGAGAGCTGCTCTGTCCATCAGCCCTGGCCTCAGCTGCCCTGTGCTGGACGCTCTGTGATCACACCCTGGTGTTCCCTGTAGAAGATCAGTGTCAGCACTGCAGGAGATGTCAGTGAGGTACCAAATAGGAACTGCCATGGAATTTCTGGGAGCAGCTCCTTCTTTCTCTCTCTCTGCAAAAGTCTCTGTCCCTGCTGCTGCTTCTCTCTGTCCATGTCACCTCCTGCTCTGTGCTCACAGACCCCATCCAACCTGCCCTCTGCTCAGCTCTGCTCTGCAGACCCCTCCTGGCATCAGGGCACTGCCCAGGGAATCTCTGTGTGTGCAGGGCTCAGGAGATGCTCTGACAACTCCTGATGACCGATGAGTTTGTGCTGCCTTCTGCAAAGTTATCAAGAAAAGCTCAGCTCCCCTTCCACACACTCCACAACAGCAGAAAATGCAAAGCAAAGTCTCTTTCCCTCAAGTGGAAAGAGCATCCTTGTTGTTCTTGAAAAGTCTCTTGGAAATTCCCAGAGATCATATGCAGCTGGGGGCAAACTTGGGTTGCATAACACACTTTGAGAGCAGAAGGAACCTATGCTGTCCTTCCCTGGGTCACACTTTCCAGCCACAGCTTCTTTCTGTGGCGATGCTGATGGAAGCCCGCCAGGCAGGCTGAGTGCTGACCCTGGCAGCAGCAGAGTTCCTGCCCCAGCACACAGACCCCAGGCCACAGGGACCCTGCTCACAAGGACAGCCCTGGGCACCCCTGGCTGCACACGCTGCTTCACACCTCTGCAGCCATGCCCAGGAGCAGACAGCTGTCCTGCCCTGTCCCTCTGATGGGGCAGAAGGGCATCCCTTCCAGGCAGCACTTGCTGGTCCTAGAGAAAACCTGTCCTCCTGACAGAGCCCACACACTGCCCCATGGCCCAGCTTCAGGAGATCCCTCCAGGAACAGAACCTGCATTGCCCTGCACCCACAGACATACCAGGGAGAGGCTGTAGAGCTTTCTCCTCCAGTGAGCTCTCAGCATCCCTCAGCTCTCTCAGCCTCACAGGTCTCCCCTTGGTGCCTCCAGGCAGTGTCCCCAGCCCTGTGTGCTTGGCAGAGGAGCTGCTCCTGGCCAGAGCTGTCTCTTTTCACAGCTGCTGGGTTGCCATGAGCTCCCTCCATCCCAGGAGTCCGTCCCAGCTCAGCAGAAGACCAGATCTTCTAGGCTCCCTCCTGGTGCCTCAGGCCTCATGGGGATCACTCTATGATCTCAGCACAGAGAGATATCATGCAGGGAGAAAGGACTGGGAGATGTCATGCAGCTGTTACTGTCATTGTCAATACAGACTTGGCAAAAACAATAAACCCCATATAATGCATTACCCAATCCAAAGAGTGCAGAGCATTGAGGAAAAAAAAGAAAAGAAATTTTAAAACAGCCACCTACACCCCTCCCCATTTAGCTTTTGGGTGTTTTGTGTCCTATGTGCAGATAATCAGGACTGTGCTGAGGATGCCCTCTGAGCAGGAATGGCAGAAAGCCTTTTCCAGGTGCCTTCTTCACATGGCAGTGGTCTCCCTGTTTGTCAGCATTGTCATGTTTGCCTACCTGAAGCCCCCTCTTGAGCTTGGAGGAGACTGAGGGGTGACCTTATTCATGTCTGTAAATAGTAAAGGGTGAGAGTTAGGAGGATGGAGCCAGGCTCTTCTCAGTGATGGCCAGTGGTAGGACAACGGGTAACAGGTGAGAGCTGGAGCAGAGGAAGTTCCATGTGAATTTAAGGAGGAACTTTGTCACTGTGAGGGTGATGGAGCACTGGGACAGGCTGCCCAGAGAGGCTGTGGAGTCTCCTTCTCTGGAGACACTCAAACTGGCCTGGATGCGTTCCTGTGAGATTCACTCAGGTGATCCTGCTCTGGCAGCAGAGGTTTGACTAGATGATTTTTTTCAGGTCCCTTCCAACTCCTGACATTCTATGATTCTGTGATTCACACCCAAGGGAACAATTCTAAAAGCTCCTGACACCATTTTCAGGCTCTACCAGCGTCCATCCCCTGCTCTACAGCTTCTCCAGCCCCAAAGCTCCGAAACTGCCTCTGCCCCACAGCTCCCCTGCTCCACAGTTACCCCAGCCCCACAGCTCCCCTGCTCTACAGCTCCCCAGCCCCACAGTTACCCCTGCCCCACGGCTCCCCCTGCCCCAGAGCTCTGCTGTGCCACATGGCTCCACTCCATGACACCCCTCCAGCTGGGCTGAGGTCTGCGCTGTGACACCGTTTCCCTTGGGAAGCTAAAATCCCCATCGCTGCAGAAGGCATTTTAGAAGGCATGGCTGAATCACACATTGCAGCACAAGCTGGATCCCTCTGGTTTTGGCTCTGCAGCTTCTC
>BSDF01000136.1:0-40519 GCA_027925045.1 Hypotaenidia okinawae
TCTTGTACTCTTGTCTGGAAGAGTAGAGAAGTTGGTTCTTGGTTTGCTGCTTTTTTGTAGTTGTAATTTGGTTTGTTCTGCTCTCTCTGATGGGAAGAGGTGTAATTCTCCTTTGTTTCCCTGGATTTCTTGTTTTTTCAAGTTTGAGGCTTTCATGAGGTGCTACTTTCTTCCTTTGCACAGAGGTTTTACATGGAATTTTCGTCTTTTCCTGGAGCTCTTCCGAAAAATGGAAGAGCTCCTTTTAATGGTTCTGAAAATTATCAGTGTTATAAACCATAATGGCCAAGGACTAGAGTCAGCTGCAACCACAGTACACTCAGGGAGAGAGACACAGACAAAAGGCTTCACTGTGTCCAACACAATGGTATTTAAAAGTGGTTTTCATGTTGCAGATTTATATTGTGTATTAACCCATTGCTTATTTTCTCTATTATTTTTACCCCTTTTGCTTTTCTTTTTCATTCTCAAATGTTGAACTGACTTGGACCTGACTCTTTTTGATTTTTCACTTGAAAGGACTCTGGTAGATATTAATCCAAACTTGTTGAGATTACGTTGCTCTTCACATTTAACTCTTTCAGGGATATGAATTTTCCTGTTTTTTCTTGTTTTCAATAATGCAAAAACACCTTTTGTGAATACAGCAGAGTAACTTTACGCCAGAGCTTCCTCTAGATTAATTTCTGCAGCTTTCCCAAAACTATTCTCTACATTGCAAGCTGTCACTTTTTTTCCAAACGGAGTAATTAAACCTTCAAATCAGATTTGTGTGAGTTTGGGTTTTTTTTTAGGGTGTTTGTTTGTTTTATTATTATAAAAGTAGCTTTCAATTTTATGGTTTGAGAGAATGTTCAGGAAAGAGCTGCAGTAGAGCTCATTACAGAATGGGCTAAACCTCTCTGAAATTTTGGGTTGTTAAATTGCATATTCAGGTTTGCACTCCTGTCTCTCAGGCAAAAACTGTCAGTACTGCATTAGGTGTGTTTGTGCCTTAATGACTGTAGGTCCCTTTATGATCCGATCTGGGGCCTTTAATCTGGGTTGCTTGCCAGCAATTACATAAAACACCTATCAACTTTTTCAATACTAAGTGGTGAAATCATCCTTTTGCAGTAAGCCAGTTGAATAACACTATATGTACCTGAAATGAACAGCACTGTCTTTCAGAAGTAGGTGTTGTAGGTGGCCATTTACTCTTGGAAGAACATGGTTCATTTATTTCTTTGTGCCAAACAAGACTGCCTCTGGCATGGGCTGGACGAGCTACCCTGGTGAATCAAGAGACCTGGACCCAAATGAAAGGCACTGAGGGAGGATGCTGCTGTTAGAGAGGAAAATAATAAGAACTTAACAGGGTTTTTCAAAGACCCCACAAAGCCAACAGCTCAAGTCCTGCATTGCAAGGGAGGAGGGAAATCTAGAGGACCACCACAAACAGGCTGTGGATAGAAGCTTCCATGATGCAGGAAGCTGGAAGCTTGTGACTTCTGGCATAACATCGTAGGCCTCTTCCCCACCTTGGGTTCTGCAGTTACATGTACTGATCACATGACCAAGCAAAATGAAGAATGGGAGCTGATAGCTAATGGAGATTCCTTTCCAGGGAACAGAGGGACCTGTCTGCTGAGCTGACATCTTGAGTGCTTAGGTTTGGGATGCTGCATAGAGACTGTGGACAGTGATACTGCTGGAAAGGCCTGGCAGAGAAAACATGGGAGTCATTGCTGAGTGGGGAGGGTGATGACCTGTGACAGTGGGCACAGAGGAACTAAAGACTGCCATTGGCAGACCTCTGTGCTTGGAGACACAGGTGAAGGAGAGAAATAACCAGCACTGGGTAAGCATCAAGTTGGGGTGACTGGAGACAACCTTACTCATGGACCAGTGGGACAAGACAGACTGCACCTGAGGGTGCTGAGAGCTGGCCAGTGTCATTGCAGGGTGAGACGCACAACTTCTGGGAGGTTATGGAAATCCAGAGAGGTCTCAGTGTCTGAAGAAAGCCAAATATTGCATTCATGTGTCATGTACCTGGGCTGGCGCAGGTTCTTGACATTTGTTCTTACATTCAATTTGGGCCTTGTTGCCTTCTGATGGCGTGGCGGCCTTTCTCAGGAACGGCACAGCAGCCACCCCAGGCTGCCGGGCCAATCACTCACAGACACCAATTTGGTGGACGGCGAAATGGCGTTTATTGCGTCGTGTAACAGCATTATATAGTCTAAGTCTACAACGTCACTTCCGTCCGCTTACGTCCTAACGTCCTAGACCAAATGCTATCGGCTATTCGGAGAGGGGCCCTAGCTTTCCGTACAACCCGACATCTTCCGACCGCCAGGCCCTAGCTACCGACAGGGCCTCAGTGGTTTGGATGGATGGACAGTGAGACAGACAAAAATATGGTTGGATGGTGGGACTCAGAGGTCTGTGGTTGATAGATCGTATCAGCCTGGAACTTGGTAACTAGTTGGGCACCACCAGGGTTTGTCTGGGACCATTCCTGTTCAGTATCAGTGGCCTGATAGGAGTGACAGAATCCTTATCCATAAGGTGATGCACAACCACAGTGACCAGTGGATGCCCTCAAGAGCAGGGCTGCCACTAAGAGATGCCAGGATGGAGGTACAAGCCAACAGGAGGTGTAAAGAGAGATGTACAGTACTCCCCTGGGCAGAGAAGAGCCCCTGTGAGGATATAGGTGTTTGGGGTTTGGACCCCCAGTTCAGGAACGCCCTGGATAGATGGGGGGCAAAGTCAGGGAGACCATCATGTTGGTAGGAGCTGGAGCCTCTGCCTTGCAAATAGAGGGACCTGTGGGACAAGGTCTGTGTCAGCAGGTAACGGGGCAGCTTCAGGTGCACAAGAGCAGCCCCTCTTTTCCTGCAGGAAGAGGTGTCGGGCAGCTACAGACCACTCACCACTCACGTCAGCGGATGGCACCAGGAGAGCTGTCTTCTCTCTGAGCATGGCCCTTACTGCAGGGGGGTGTATGAATACTCATGTCCCTCGTTAAGCCCCATTTTGAGTAGCTGTGTGAGATTAAGAGTGTTCAATTAGTCATCTGCAGAATAGTGCCTTTTTTTGGGTTTTTTTTTTCTTTTTTTTGCCTTTCAGTGTAAAGAATAAGTTTGCATCCTACATGGATGCTAGAAGAAATAAAAATCTAAGACCTACAGGGTACATCTGGTGGGTTTTGGGTTTGTTTGCTTGTTTACTTTGTAATTGCTGCTTATCATTAATAAAGTAGAGTAAGCAACATTAAACAAGCTGCAATCTTCAGTGTTAAGGTCTTGTGGTTTGTTTTGCAGTTTTCACTTTACAGTCTTGCAGTTGTGTGGGCTGGCAATAAGAACCCAAAACCAAAGATTTACTTCCATTATTAACGTCCTTTAGTGTTTGTTTATGAAATACGAATGGGAAAAAAAAAGTGTAGCAGTATGTAGAGATTCTTCTTGAACATTTCCCTTCTTGAGACGGTAATAATAGAAATATCCCATTTCCAGATTGTGACAGAAAACCACAGCTTTCAAGCATATTGGAATGAAGTTATGAGTCTGCATTTTAAAATGCAATCTGGATTTGGCACAAGAGATCTCAGATGAAAACCTCCTGCTAAGATGATGAGATTTATAGATTTAAGATTCAGTGATCATGCAAAGAGTTTAACAACTCTGCTGATACGAGTGTTAAGGGAAAGAAATTAAAATGAACTGAATTGGTGATTCATTTTGGTTACACTCTGGGGGAAGAACAGACATTTTCTAATAATTACCTAATTTAAAACCTCCCTGTTTCTTGGCTGAGGTAAGAAATTAGATAGTTTATATAATAAAGCAACTGATCTTTAAAAGTAATGGAAAGTGCAGTTTTATTTTTCACAAAAACTATAGGTGCTTCGGACCACTGGGCTCTGCCTCAAGAAATCAGTCTCAAGCAAATTAGCCAGTAAAACGAATGTGCCCTGCACTAGTTTATTAATAAAAACTGTGTAAACACAGCTGATCCATATATGGCAATTGGCACAAGAAGACAAATAAAAATGGGCATCAATTAAATTGTCTTGATTGATGACCATTGATCATGAGTTGTGTTTCTCTTGGTTCAGTGTGAAATGTTGCGTTTGCACGGAAAATAAAGACGTGTTGGGTGAATAAGCTGGGCAGTTTTCATTGCCTTTGATTGCCTTCATTATGAACCAAGAGTGCTCAAGAGAATTTAGGATAAAAAAGGCAAAATCTTGCAATGCTGCAGATTCTGGAGGATGCATTCTGAGGTGTAAACATTTCGCTCTACCACAGAAGTTATCAAACGGGGATTATATTCAGGGTTAATTTTTCATCAAAAGGAGCGTTGCCAGCAGGTCAAAGGAGGTGATCCTCCCCCTCTACTCTGGTCAGGCCCCACATGGAGTATTGTGTCCAGTTCTGGGCTCCCTGCTAGGGATAGTTATGGGCTCTCCTGGAGAGAGTCCAGCGGAGGGCTATGAAGATGATTAAGGGCCTGGAGCATCTCCCCTAAGAGGAAAGGCTGAAGGAACTGGGGCTGTTCAGACTTGAGAAAAGAAGACTGAGAGAGGATCTGATCAATGTTTATAAATATCTCAAATGTGGGACACAGGGGGAAATGGCCACCCTCTTCTCAGTGGTCTGTGGGGACAGGACAAGAGGCAATGGCCTCAAGTTGGAGCACAGGAAGTTCTGCACCAACATGGGGAAGAACTTCTTTGTGGTGAGGGTGACAGAGCCCTGGGACAGGCTGCCCAGGGAAGTTGTGGAGTCTCCATCCCTTCTGGGTATGTTTAAGACCCGTTTGGACACCAACCTGTGTGACCTGTCCTAGGGAAACTGCTTTGGCAGGGGGGTTGGACTTGATGATCTGTTGAGGTCCCTTCCAACCCCTATGACTCTGTGATTAACCTTCCTGTATTTTCCTCTAATGCTTACACCAGTGTTCTCTCCCAGCCAGATGTACCGCAGTGTGGAAGACCCAAATTAAGGGCATGCTTTTAGTTTAACTTCTTTTTTTTTTCTTGCTAGAATCTTGAAATAGTAGCAGTGCTGCTGATAGGGCACTGGTGGCATAATGTGTGCAGGGAATGTAGATGCATCAGGACAGTTACTGATTTCTGCTGCTCCTACTTAGTGCTCTTGGCTGCGAGAATAAGGTGGCTGTTTTTGATCCACTGTCTTAACATCCAGTTGTGCAAGTATCCTGTTGCTGCTGCTATAATTTCTGATCTAGAGGATGAAATTGCTTTGAAGATTATTAAGGGTGACATTTTGGGTGAGTAATACATCTCTCTTTTTTTCTAAAAAGTATTTTGAATTGCAGCAGAACCAGTGGTTTCACAGCAAGTCCTTGAAGACCATGGTTATGTCTGGTTCTGTTCCCACAGTGTCTAGGGACATGGCGGCTGGCATCACAGCTTTGTATGTAGCCAACCATAGGAGAAAATGAATCCCCAAACCTTGCAGCCTCAGGGCAAGAACACAGGTGGAGCCTAATGAATTATGAGACTGCGATGGACAAAGTGGCTGTAGAGCTTGTCATCCCCTGATATAACTAAAGGTCAGCGGTATGGTATGACAAGGGGAGTTTTAAGGATTGGTTTAGAGAAGATAAAAGGCAGCTTTGTTGGTCTTCTCAAAAATATCTTTCCAAAGCTAAAGGGCGATGTGGGGGAGAACGAAACACAGGGTGCTTTGGTGATGAATTTTCAAATACATGGAAGGTTCAGCTGGACTTCTTGTTACTGAGTAGGAGATGATATGTTCAAGAGATATCCTTTCAAAGAGCTTTGAGAATACAGAGCAGTGACATATGTTGGACGTGCTAGGAAAGGATGAGAAAATGGAGGAATGAAAGAACAGTAATGATCTAGTTAAAGCAGAAGGCATGTGTAATGCTACTGAACAGCATTTGGAAAGTCCCTGCTCCATTTCTGAAAGGAGGAGCAAAAGACGACAAATTAATACAAACTCAGGCTGATGAGAACTTGGGGTGATTAGCTGTGCCAGTGGATAGGAAGGGCTGTGTCTTAGGGGTGTAGTTAATGAAAAACTGGCGAACCAACAGCCAGCATTGCTCCTCACTCACCCCTTTTGGAACTAAGTGGCAAGTGAAGTAATAGTGGTCAGTATTGAGGTATTTTTGTACTCTGTAAGCTCTTGTAATTCAAGATCCTTCATATACTGGCAGGAAATCAAGGTCACTGAGGACTTTGAGGGAGTAGTTTACTTGCTTCTTGAGGAAGCTGCAGATTAAGGCTCAAATCTTTGTTCTTCTTTATTTAAATTTTTCTTTCTGCCCAGAAATTATAGCACACATTAGGAAAAGTTCTTCTGTCTGCCTGTGAGGTGTAAATACATGAAGTTAGTACTGAGAAGGGAAAACTAATTGTAGTTGGCAGCATTTGGAAGGAGAGTCTGCAAAAATCTGCACTGTAGTCATGCTACTTGAGAAGCTTGAACAAGAGGTGATGAATCTGTAGTAAAAAATTTTGGAGAATAAACCAAATTAATTCCAGTCTTAAGCTCTGGTGCATGTTTTTATGCAAAAGCAAAGGGTATGCAGGAGAGTCTCTTCTCTAAAGTGAGAGGTGGGGGGATGTCAAGCTCCCAGACCCAAGTGCATGTACATGCATTTCGCTATACTGAGCTGTTCTCTGAGACCCCATTATCCTTCACGCTACCACAGCCTCTTTCTTTGCACAGGTTTCCACAGATAGGAAATCCAGATGCCTTGGTCTGGTATGCTCTGTAATTGCTCCAACCCAAACTGGATAATTAGGGGACTGTAGTCTTGGGACAAGTCATAGTCAACTGAGAAGTCATTTCAGATTTAGTTCATGAAGGTCAAAGTTTAAGTCCAAAGTCATTTGGAAATCAAGGGGAGATGATCTCTGGACAACCTTGTGTAGATCCAGGCCTGGAGGTTGGTGTCCCTGCCTGTGGTAGGAGGGTTGGAACTCTATGAACCTTGGGGTCCCTTCCAACCCAGACCAGTCTATGATTCTATGGTTCTATGAATTTTTTTTATTTTTAAACACTATCAATGCAAATAATAAGTTACACAGAACAGAAAGTCTGGATAATTATTGCACACAGATCACACAAGTATCATCAGCTGTCATAAAGTAGTCTTGTGGATAATTTAATTGAACTTCGAAAATTATTTACCTTCGGCAAGATCCACAAATGTTTCAGCTGACCATGTGTAATGATTCAATGAACTCGATGGGTACTACAGCATGTTTCATGAGAGAATGACACAGAAATGTGATTTTATGATAGGCACCATTAGCCAGGCCCAGTTTGTCCTGCAGGAGGAGTAGTGCATCTCTGGAGTAAGTTGTGATGAGCAGCAAATCTTGGTAGTTTGAGGCATTGGTCTGCTGCCTTAAGCTAAATGGAGGTCATTGGTCCACATCAGTAAAACTTTTTTCTTTGTTTTTTAGTTATTATACTTGCAAAATTCCCTTTTCCCTCAGGAAAGAACAAAACAAGAAAACAAAACAAAACAAGCACCCTCCAAAAAAAAAAAAAAAAATCCAAAAAAACAAACCCACCAATACAAAACCCCACAACACCCCAAAAAAACCCCTGCACAGTTCCTTTGGAACATGAAAGCAGCAAAGTACTTACTGGCTGTTGAGACCATATAAGAGCATTTTTTGTGAAAAGAGATCTCAATGAATTTAGTAAGTGCAGAGTCAGAATTGTCAAGTGGAAATCCTGACTTGTGAGTTAATTTGATGTGGGAGCTGGGATCTATTCTTGCTCTGTGTGTAGAGTCTGTGTGCTACCAAAGGGAGATGAGGAACTATCCATTTTTTACCTCTAGCTCCCACTTTCAACATATTCTAGGTGTCTTATGTTTAAAAAGTATTAACACAGCTGTATTAACACTTAAAAATAATGGAGCATTATTTCTACATTATGTCCCCTGTCTGCACAAACTAAGGAAGAGATGGCATGTTCAAAGAACTGTACATTAATGAGCACGATTCTTGAAATAGGTGGGATTATGTTTTATTTTATTTTATCATGCATATACAAGTAACTGGTCTTAAACTATAGGTGTAAATAAACCAGATTAAAGCATCTCTGATCTTCTACGTGTCTGAAACAGACCTGTCTGAAACATAGCAGTCTTTATTATCCCCCGAGACTTCTGAAACGGCAAACTGTAAAAAGGTTTTAAGTGGACATTATTTACTTTATTTACTCTCAGAGTAAAAATTGAATGGAAACAGGTTAATGTTTTTCTTCAGTCTTACTGAGAAAATAAAGTGGCCGAACCTCTTTGTAGAAATACTGATAGCAGAGCCTCAGGGGGATGAGGTAAAAGCAACTTGAGGTTCTCGATGCTTCTGTCTGTAGCCTTTTGTCAGCAGTTGTTGTTTTCAGAAAAAGCCCTGCTTGCTTCTGGTTGAAAGCCAGAGCCTGGTTCTCAGGCAGTTTTGGAGCAGCTTTGTCTTCCACCAGCTGAGAGTTTGGCCTCAGGTTTTTGACAGAGAACATCACCTTAAAGCATCTGCTGCTCCTTTCCTCAGTTTTCTTCTATGGGCATGAATTGCACAAGGTCTTGCTTGCTGCATGAGTAATGAGCAATATGTGCAGTAAAGTAGTGTTTTGCTAGTGTTTGCTTCCCATAGCCATTTACACACTGCTGTTTGTGAGCATCTGTCTAGCTCATGGACAAGAAAAAAGAAAAAAAAAACACCTAAATCCTGTGTTCAGATAATCCAGTGTAACCTTACAAAAAGGTATGGGAAATAGGTTGAATAACTGTGGAACATCAAGCAATGCTATAATAAAGGCAAAATGCACACAAGGATGATGATACTGTGAAGTCATCCTGCATCCCTTCTCAATCCAAGTAGAAAGTCTCTTCACTTCTCTGTAGGACTGTGGTTGTGTTTTGATTGTGGTTGTGTTTTGATTTTTAGGTGTTTTTTTAGGGTTTTTTTGTGGTTTGTTTGCTCCTCTGCCTTTGGCAATGATACTGTGTTCTGATGGGTTTGATCAGGGAAGAATCAAGATTTTGTTCATAGGAATTTCAGTAAAATTGTTGAAAACATGTATTTAAATGAAGTAAAGAGATAAGTGTTACCTCTGATGAATCCAGAAGAAGGCATTTTCTCCTGTTTCTTTTAGAGTGTCTGGTGGTGTTACCACACCAGCCCTACTATCACAAAAGTTGGTAAATCTAATAAAAACCATCAAATTGCTAGTCACATAGGACAGCTTCAAGATTAGTACATGAAGGGAATGTTTCTTGATCACCAAGACTAGCAGGTTTCAAATGTCCATCAAAACCAGAGGTTTTAAATATACTCCACTGATTTCAGCTATGTTAAAGTTATTTTTAAGCCATTTCCCATTTCGTTCATTAGCTTCATAGCTACTGAAGTTTTTAGGAATGAGAAAGTAAATCATGCTGATTAGAGGCTTCTATTAAACAGAAACAGTCATTTTATGTGCTAGAATTGCATTAATTTTTTGTTTAAAAATAATTAGATGTCTATAGTGAATCAGCTTAAAATTTGCAATTAAAACCACTGAATAATATAATGGAAGAAATTTTTGAAGCAAATGAATTTCCAGACTTCTATAACTACCTTTAGAAAGAAAATGAATACATATAGTGTATATGTTGTTACAAAAAGATGAAGCTGTTTCTCTTTGTAAAAGGCAGGGAGCAAAGAACCTTGTATTAGAAAAGAAACTTATATTAGCAAAGAACTTATATTAGAGGCACACTAAGATTTGGGTATTTCCTGAATACAGTGGTCAGTATCAGAGGTGTTACGGTGTCTCCAGAAGTATTCATGATTCTGAAAGTATTTCAGGTATTTAATCAAGTAATAAGAAACCTAATGAAAATCAGTAACATACAAGCTTATTTAATCCTAAAGATAAATGTTTACATTGCTCCTCAGGCTGGGGAACAAACACCCAATTGTTTTAGTATTCCCTTTGCTGTTGGGTTTTTTTTTGGTGGGAGCTGGATTTTTGGCTGCACTTCAGCAGCAGCTTATTTAACTTGACAGTCTTCCATGTTTAGCATTGATGTGGCTATCTGAAATGGGAGTGATGTGTTTTCTTTCACTAGTATTGCCACAAGAGGAGTTAAATCATCTGGCACCATGTCAGTTAGGGACTATTCCAGCAGAAAAGCCGAAGGACAGGAGAATTATCAGAATGATAAACTAGGATAGAGAAGTCAAAGGGAAAAGAGAACTTGATGGTATAGACTATCATCATCTTAGGCACGTAAAGGGTAAGTCAAGTCCTTAAAATACATGATGGGTGTTAATAGGTCAGGTACCAGCAGATGGGGCTCAAGGTTACACAGATTTTTATAGATTTTAGGAAGACTAATGACATTTCTCTTGTCCACTGCGTATAAAAATGAACACTTACTGAATGAAAGTCAGGTCCAGTGAAACGCTGGTTACATTTTTTGACATTCCACATTTGATTTGAAGTATTCAAACCAGGGTAATTTATGATGATATCCATTGCCTGGATGAGAATCCTATCCTGGACTCTTATGGTTTGCTTCTGGGAATACTTTTTGTTTTCTGTTTGTAAAGCATTTGCCATGACAAAGATGTAGTTCACACAATGGTTTGGGCTGGAAGAGATCTTAAAGAACATCAAGTTCCAACCCTCTGCCATGGGCAGGGACACCTCTCACTAGACCAGGCTGCTCAAGGCCCATCCAACTTGGCCTTAAACACTGCCAGGGAGGAAGTGTTCATGACTAGTAAACTTATTTGTACTACTCATTCCCCAGAGCAACTCATCATGTCACTTCCCACCTTGCTGGTGAAGACTCAGACAAAAAAATAGTTGCTGACTACCTCAGCCTTCTCCATATCCTGGGTAACCAGGTCTCCAGAGGGGCCCACATTTTCCATTGTTTTCCTTTTACACTAATGTACATATAGAAACTTTTCTTCTTGTCCTTGACATCATTTGGGGTCTAACTTTGAAAAACTCTTGGATCTCCTAGTACATGTTGCATTACTTGCTACTAATAATTCTTCTTCATGTGCAGCCAGTGGAGAAGAATTATGTGGCTTTGAAACTGATGGACTCAAGCATGTGTAAGTGAAGGCATGTATAAGTGCTAGAGGAGCCAACCAAAGTCAAAACCCTTCTCTTGAAAGACTTTATCAAAAGCCTGCACAGAAGAGATTGACCTATGGAACGGTCGGTAGGAAGTTTCAGTCCGAGTTGGTGAGGGCTGGCTGCACCACTGCAAGCTGGCACGTGTGGGTGCTGTAGCGTGATGCTATGGAGTGGTACACCTGCAGTCAAAAAGTAGCACCGTGCCGACACGCAGTGCACGACTGTGTCCTTAGTGCTTCCAGGGCTGGCGTGGATTCTGTTGCTTTCAGATGCAGCCGTGGGCAGCACAGGCTCTGGTTTTTCATCTCCATTGCACACATGGGTTTTTCATGTGTTTAAGAAAAAAAAAAAACAAAGCCCAAGGAAAACAGGAAAATAAACGGGAAGGTACAAATAGTGTTTGCTGTCTCTTACCTGCAGAGCAGCTACTGGTGTTGTCTTGTAACACCCAGGTAAATATTTGACTAAATTGGGCATGCTCTTTGCTTATGTACCACGTGCCTGTTAAATCAAGCAGTGGTATGGAAGATTGTGGTAGTGCTGTAGGATCCATCACGTTTGCAAATAGCTAGGAGCAGGTCATTACTGAAAGCAGAGCTGATGTGTCATGGGACACGCAGGGAAGCTTCAGGGGCAGGCAGGCTTCTTGGTGACTTGTTTGGGTTTTGATCAGGGGGTGTGTACACAAAGGGTCACTGGAGTGGGTAAGACTGTGTGTTACATGAGTTGAGTTGGAAAACTGATTTTGTCACAGCCCAGCGTATGACATGATCACAGAGCCAAGAGTCTGGACCTGCTTAGCCCCCGTGTTGCATTGGTGCAGGGCTGCTGGAGCCGTGGCTGATGGCACTGCTTGTGCAAAAGGCAAATTGCACTTCCCTGGAGCGATGGGTCAATGCAGAGGACACTGTCTTATGCAGGGTTGTGTCGTCTGAAAATTCATCCCAGTATTACTCTTAGCTCGGGGCTGTGCTGCAAGGCACAGACCAATGCCAGGGTTTTCTGTTCTGTACTTTCTGCCTTCTTGTCCCTTCGCCTTGTTCCCTGGTTCCTTTTCCTTTTCTTTCTCTTCACAGAAACACACACATCCTTGGTTTGGTAATGAAATGCAAAGGGTGTTTACTGGGACAGAAGGAGCTGGAATAGCATCCAGGGAGGAAATGTGAAAGCTGCCCTTTGCCAAGTACTTATAAGCTGTCAACCAGCAGGAGGGAGGGACTGTCATAAAAAGATCACCAGGCTGTTTCATCTGTGCAAAAATCAGAGATGCTTGTCACGTTTTTGTTAATTCCTATAGTGTTTTGCTAGGTGTCCTGTAATTAGAAGTATACAGAATACCTAAATGGCACCATCTATTTCTGTGTGACATTACATTTTTCTTGTCCGTTTGAATTGTCCAATTAGTAACTAGTCATTTTTTTTTCTTGCTTACAACCATGTTTATGGGAAAAAAGTTCTGAAAAAAATAACCTTAACTGTCATTGTAAATTGGTTCCTTCATTTAAGGAAAAAAAAATGCTTGTCTGAAAAATACATTTTTGAATTATTTAGTTCTTCATAGTGGAGCAACAATTTCTATCTCTGTGAATATGTGTGACCCTTTGTCTTATTCTTTCCCTTTCATTAAACTGATAGTCTTGGTCACCTGAGGGCAGAGATGTCAAAAATTGAGAGGAATTTAATAGTCTGAGTGTGTCTTTCTCACAACTCTCCTGTCGCATGTGGGACTACGTGAAGTGGATAAAGTAAATAGCCAGCAAAATTTTCCACTTTTAAACACGAGGGATTTAGGGGTTTTATTATGGAAATCACTGAAGTGAGTTTTAGTTACTCCTGTTCATATGTCTGAAACAGAAGTATTGTTTTAGAAATGCTAAGTGACCCACATAGAAGGTGTCATTTTTGGAAGTGTCACCCCTCTAATTATTATTTTATAGGTTATATATAGTAGTCCAGGTAGCAATAATTTACTTGGTATGGCATTTGCATCTATTTTAGTGGTTTTGGAGGGAAGTTATGGAAATTACTATCTATTTTGACCACTGCATTCAATGGTAGCCTTATGTCAAGCTTCAGAGAAGGTCTTTTAAAAGTCATTTCTGTGCTGACAGCATTCTGTCATTTTGTTTGGAATGAGTGAAAATATTCTGGGAGTTAGAATTCATGCTTTGATTTGAGTTGCTTTGTCATCAATCCTTAAATTGAAAGGTTTGTGAAGCTTAAGTAGCAGACATGCCTGAGTCTTTGCTCCCATGCAACTGGAAAGGGTTGATTAGGTCTGGTGTCCGTACTATGACTTAGAGTTCATGTGCCAAGAGGTATAACTGTGTGTCCTTGATCAAAATTAGCTGGCTTAGAGAAGTTTGGGAAGGTAAAAAAAAGTCATATGCACGTATGCATTTCATTAGGCTGTTCATTGGAGGTGCAGACCGAATACAACAATATTGTAGATACCTCGAGTAAAGTAACATCACCTTCTCTGTGCTGTAAAATGAAAGCTATAGTACCTGCATTGGATGTATTCCTCACTACATCTCCTGATTAAGCAATTTCTTCATGACATCAATAAAAATGCTTGGGAGTTGGGGTTTTGAAGTCTTTTGCTCATAGTGCAAGTGTGCTCTAAAACATTGGACCGTAAGTTTGAACACACAGTAAGTACATGTTTAAAGTGTTTGGTTCCAGATCAGGACTTCCCAGCTCTGGTACTTTGATATAGACCTGCTCCTTTGCCAGTGTGCATTGGCCTCAAATTATATTTCATTTGCTGTATCTGACATAAGAGAAAGGAAGTCCTGCCTTCACCTGATTTGGTTAAAATGTGTTCTGACCAGTAATCTATCAGCTTGTAAGGCTGATATTAGTAATGCCAGTAATGTCATTGCAATAATATGTAGACAGCTTTTCTAATGTTCTGACTTTTGACTATGAATATTTTATGGTCATAGGTATTTGTGTCAGTACTGATGCTTTAAACAGGGAGGGAAAGCATCAGGAAAGAAGAGTTTCTAAATTAACAGGATTGTGCTACAGTCTCAGTGCTGGTTTGCCTAAACAGTTCTCCTGGCTTCTGCTTGTGTGGTAAGCTCTCTACTCCTCTGTCCACTTTTTTTTACTGATGATAGCTGTATATAATGATGCAGAGGAGAGTTCACCAAGATCTTATGGAATTATACCCAAGTTGTTGCATCTCTACTAAAAAATCCCTCATATATCCTTAGTGTGCCACCTGCCTTTTTCATGATGTGAGAACAGTATGGATCATGGGACCCGTTAATCCCTAGACTTGAGAACTGGCATGTTGTTCCAGTAAGTGCTATTGCATCTGCATTATTGCATTCCTTGAGTTCATCCAATTAATCCTCTGCTATACCAGTCTGGCAAAGTATTGATAACATTCCCCAGTTTTCTATGACCAGCAAGATTGTTAATAGAAATACTAAAAAAATCTGTCCAATGACACATTTCAGAAGCAGTGCCGCTCTTTGCCAGAGTTACTTTTTTCAGTGTGCTCATTATCCACATGAAGTCCATATTCACCTTACATTTCCTTTGCTAATGATGCTGACACGAGGCACTGCTAGCACTAGTCGGTGAATATAACTACCCTGGTATGTTGCTTAAGGAGAACCAGTAACAATTAAATCACATGGAGAACAAGGATATAGTCGACCTGTTAAGATAATGATGTATTTCTGGGTCTCTTGTGAAGATGATGATTTTAAGCACGCATTAGACTCATTACAATCTCACCTCATCGTGTTTGAGTCCAGAAAAATGGCACTTTAATTAAGGTGGAAGGCATGGTCGGGATGTCTGTTGTCATGGAAGTCGGCATACCTGTGATAGGTGGAGTGTGCGAGGCAAAACCAAGGGCTGCTGGTCGTTCTGGAAAAGGCAGCATCCATAATATATTGTTGTGCTTCTATGTGTCCTGTGCAGTTCTGGTGTAAGCCTCAGAGCTTGTAGGAAAAAAGAAGAGTAGTCCCAACATGTTCGTAAATGCTATTGTCATCTACATTTCAGTAGGGAGTGGTATCGATACAAAATGTATTAACATAACAAAACATTTTTTAGAAGTTGTTTCAAAGGCATGTTCAAGACAGTGATATAATAGATTATCTTTCTAATCTTCAGCTTGCTTTTATTTTTAGCTTTAGCTATTAGTTGATTGTTTAGAGAAGAAAAGTCATGAGTGGAGAGGAGGAAAGAGAACAATAGCATGCTTTTCCCAAGTGAAAGGATAATGGAATTAATGTTGAAGGTGGTTGTGAGAACAATAAAACACATGACTTCGAAAAATTACTTAGGGGAAGTGTCAGATGCTCACCTGTGTCCTTCTTTGGATCATTTCAAGACTTCTTTTTGGTCAATGATAGAACTGTAAGGTTCAATTCTATTTCATCAACAGCTCTGTCTTTTTAAAAAACCTCTTGTTTAGCATAGGTGTTATTGAAACTGGATTCTGCATAGCATTCTCAACCACTCATTGGGAATATTTATCTCATTTGATTAATCTTTTTTTTCCATGCATACTCCTTATGTCTTCACCAGACACACTTGCAGTACATTGTCAAATTTCCTGTAAGCCTTTTTTCTCTTCTTAGTTGCATTTCTTCTGTTATTCCTTGTCCTCCTAATTGTACTGTCCATTATGGCAGCAAGCAAACTTTTAACACTTCAACTGCCTATGGAATATGGTTATTGAAACAATTCTGTTTAAAACCTTCGTGGATTGACTTCTCACTTTATAACTAATCCTTAGTATACTTGACATGTAAGAGCTTCAAATGTCAGGAAAATTTGTCTGGTTTCAGGTGCATACCCTAATCTAAGTAATCTCTCACACCTTTTATTGCTTCATAGGGCCTGAAAGTTCAAGATAAATCAATAGTAGTGATAGCATTTCACAGTATACATGGAAATAGTATTTAATCTATAATCTAGCAGTTTTAAATTAAAAAGAAAAACACCCTTTTTATCAGCTAAGAGGATTAATGGAAACTGCAAAATACCCATAAAATGGTGGGTGTTTGTCCTGGTTTCAGCTAGGAGGGAGTTAATTTTTTCCTACGAACGAGAGAGGAGGGGACACAGCCAGGACAGGTGGCTCGAAATTGGCCAAAGGGGTCATTCCATGCCAATTATGTCATGCTCAGTATATAAAGGAGGGGGAGGAGGCTCCAGGCGCATGGTTTTTGGAGCGGGCTGCGCGGTCTGAGTTGTGTGTGTGTGTGTGCTTTGGTGAGAAAACTGTATTGTGTACCACATATCATTGTTATACCTGTTTCTTTTACTGTTATTCTAGTAAACCACCCTTATCCCAACCCGCAGGGTTTTGGTGTTTTGGTTTGGTTTTCCTTTTCCCTTTCTTTTCCCCCCAGCTTTCCCCCTCTCAAACAAAAGCAAGCACACGTGGTGTCCGGCTTTTCGGCTGGGTCAAAACCACCACAGTGTTCCTGATTCTTTTTAAAATACCAAATTTGTATTAGCATTTGTGTGGCATTCCTGCACTTCACCGAATGTTCTCATTTACCCCATTGGAAAGAGAACTGGTCCTGTCACATCTGCTCTGTCAGAAAGTGTTGTTACCATTGAAGAAGATAATCTGTACAGCTGTTGTGTATGTACGTGGAAGAGAGCACAGCTGGAAGAGTGGCAGCCCAGTGTGAAAATGCACAAGGACCATCTAAATGTGAAGCCTCATAAAAGGAGTGAAGGAATAATAGTGATTTGTACGAAGAAACATTACACCTCCCTCATGGCTACCCCTGAGAAAAAAACCACCACAAGAGAAGAAAACCCGTTTTTGATTTGCATATCTTTACCTGCCTACCCTGCACTGACACATGCATCCTTTACTGAATGGAAGAGTGAGGCAGAGATTGGATAGTTACGGTGCTTGAGCTATGAAAGCTCGGAGAGCTCAGGAAGAGTGCCATGGGGACATACTTGCAGGGCTCTTTGAATTGCAAAGGGCTGGTATTTGTCAGCTTTGGGCACAAACACAGAGTTTGTATGTGTTTAGGAAAAAAAATAATACACTGTGTGGTTTTCAGGAATGGGATGACCTGTATGACACCAGGTATGCTGGTGTCTAACAGGGGACACCTTTCTCAAAGAGGGAAGAGGGTCTTTACCAAAAAGATTGCGGGGCTGATTGACAGGGCTTTAAACTAGATGTGACAAGGGAGTGGGGTAATAATGTCAGGACTCTCTGTGATGAGTGGCAGTTGGAGGGATGCAGTGATAGAAAGGGCCACCAGCCTGTTGCCCTGAGGCATGCAGTGGGCACTTCATCACAGGCTGAGTTTTACAGAGACAAGCCAGAGGCTCTTGATGCAGTAGACAGTTTCCATGGAGTGTCCTGGGGAAAATAAGGGGTGTCCCTCTAAGGAGGTGACACGGCCACTGGCCCTGCTGAAGTGCCTCTACATGAATGAACGCAGCATGGGCAACAAACAGGAGGAGCTGGAAGCTACCATGCTACTAGAAAGCTCCAACACAGAGTGGCCATTACTGAAATTTGGTGGGATAATCCCATGACTGGAGTGTGCCTGGCAATGGCTACAAACTGTTCAGAAGGGACAGAAGAGGAAGGAGGGGTGGAGGGGTCGCCTCCTGTGTTAAGAAGTGGATAGAGTGTGAAGAGATATCCCTAAAGAATAGTCATGAGCAGGTTGAAAGCTTATGGGTAGGGTTAGGAATTAGGGATCAACACAACAAGGGGATCCTTGTGGTTGGTGTCTACTACAGTCCCCCTGATCAAGGGAAGCCTATCAATGAAGCCTTTTTGCTCCAGCTCCAAGAGGCATCAAGCTCCCAGGCCCTCATCATGCTGGGGGATTTCAACCACCCTGACATCTGTTGGAAAAGTAGCATGGCAAGCTATAGCAAAACAAGAGACTCCTGGAGTGCCTTGAGGACAGCTTGCTGAGACAGGAAATAGGCCTACTCGAGGGGCAGTGACATTGGACTTGGTGGTCACTAGAGCAAGTGAACTCTTGAGGGATGCCAAGATTGGAGACAGCCTGGGCTGCCATGGTCACGCACTAGTGCGGGTCACTGTCCTAAGGCATACGAACCAATGAGAAGTGTAGTCAGGACAGTGAATTCCAGGAGAGGTGACTTCCAGAGCTCTTCAAGGAGTCAATAGGACCCCTGGGAAATGTCCCTCAAGGACAAAGGGACAGAACTGAGCTCACAGATCTTTAAGGATGCTTTCAACAGAGTGCAAGAGCTCTTGATCCCCAGGTGTAAGAAGTCAGGTGAGGAAGGCAAGAGACTGGCATGGCTGAGTGGAAACCTGCTGGTCAAACTAAAAGGCAAGATGGAACTACACAGGCAGTGAAGAGGGGACAGGTATCCTGAGAAAAGTACAGGGATGTTCCCCAGTTGTGTAGGGACGAGATCAGTAATGCCAAAGCATGGTTGGAGCTGAACTTGGCAAGGGATGCCAAGAAAAACAAGAAGGGCTTCTACAGGTATATAAAGGAATGTTAAAGAAAGTGTACCCCCCAATGATGAGTAACAGTGGTGAGCTATTCACAACAGACAAGGAAAACACTGAGGTTCCCAACAACTTTGTTACCTTGGTCTTCAGTGGCGACCTTTCTCCTCACTGCTCTCAAGTTAATGGTGTGCAAGATGGGCACCAGGGAGAGAGTCCCTGCCACTGTCAGTGAAGATAAGGTTTGTAATAATCTGAGGAACCTAAACATACACAAGTCCATGGGACCTGGTGAGACCTGGAGAGATATGGATTTGATTAGTGGACTGTTCAGTAGATAAGGAATTGGTTGGATGATCACATCCAGAGCGTAGTTGTCAATGGCTTAATGTCCAGATGCAGATCTGTGACAAGAGGTTGTGCTCAGGGGTGCATACTGGGACCAGTATTATTTAATATCTTCATCAATGACATTGACAGTGAGGTTGAGTGCACCCTCAGCAAGCTTGCTGATGACACCAAGCTGGGTGGTGAGGTTAATGTGCTGGAGGGATGGGATGCCATCCAGAGGGACCTGGACAGGCTGGAGAAGTAGGCCCAGGTGATTCTGTGATTCTAATACACTCAAACTGGATACACAACACAGACAATATACAGAATTTATTTATTGGAATATACTATACACATATATTAAAGAATGTACTATAATAGATACTAAAGATATAAGAAAGAACATGTTATTCTTTTTTAATATGACATGTTTAACATAGGAGAAAGGGGCATTTTGGACCCAAGGAGTCTGTGATCTACTAATACCTATAAAATCTATAAACATACTTTTGTAGGCAATTTTATTTATGCACATTCAGTTTGTGTCTGGGTTTTGCAGTTTACAAGGGCACAGTTTTCAAGACACTGTGCTAAGGTATTTCAGACTTTCTGTTGTAGGTTTATACCCTCTGGATCCCTACAGACTCTTTACAAACTGCGGAAGAAAATAATTCACATTAAAAAGGTTAAACCAGCAATGAATCTGGATCTGGGTCTTTCACTTTTGATGTAAATGTCCAGCTTTTTTGCCCCTTCAGCTGTTTGTGTAGATTGTACAGTATGGAGATCAGCAAAGGTTCAGGAAACATTCTGTGAAGCAGGTAAGCATAGACCTATCTTTTACACTTGCATTTGCTGGGGTATGCATAGGCATAACTTTTTTTTTAAAACTTTTTCTGGATGGTAGGCTTTGTATTTAGTTTCTGACTTTCTGGTGTGATTGTAAGAATTTTGGGGTTTTTTTAGAACCCCACTCACATCACAGATAAAACTAGTAAAGTGATCTAAAGATGATGAGCATATGAGCTCATCGTATGGCTTGTAGGCTACTAATGTTGGTTAACTACAGAGTAGATTGTAGAAGATGTTTTTTCCTGCAAGATTCATTGTTTCCTTCCGTAGTCCTGCACATTCATCTGCTTCAGAAATAGTGGAGTTGCTTAATTCTCTCAACCAGCCACTGAAGCTCACTTGGCCTCAGTGAAAACTGGGCTTAGAAAGCAAAACAACAATTAACCAAGAAACTTTAGCTCAGGAATTTTACCTGCTGATTTACCTGACACATTTACTCTATTAGCTGTTCAGCTTAGTCATCTAGTACATATCTCTCTCACTGTGTAGGATTGTCTTCCAGCTGAACACTCATTAGTACTTAGAGAGGTAACTAATGTATAAGATTTAAATCATCTGGCTGCCGCTGTTCTCCTTCAGAGACAGTTCCCAGGCTTGATGTCAGCAGAAGTCTGGATTTAGCTCTGGAAAGACTGCCAGGTTGAAAAAAAATCTGGTCATGGTAAGAAAAATTAAGAGTAGATATTAAGAATTCTTGTACACCTGTTGACTGGTGCTTCATAGAACGTTGCCCAAGAGCTGGTGACTAGCTGCAGTATTTGTTTTGAGCTTGCATAGGGTTCACTTGCTTCATTTAGAGATCAACAGCGTATCCCTTTCCATTTAAATAGCCATGTAATTTCAAATGCTATTTTGTTGAGCATTGAATGCAAATAAAATATGTAGATTTCCCCCTTTACCTTAACCAGGAACTCATAGTGTACATGCTTCTGTGTCCCAACTGTAAAACACACTTAGCTTGTCAGAAGATGTTCTTAAAATACTAAAGCAGCTCAGTGAAAACTTTTCTAATGATGTCTTTAGATTATAAGAACAGCTCTTAAACTGTTTAAATATTCAACATATTTATAAGTTGGGTTGGCTGATATCTGATGATGGATAAGTGGGCTGCATATTTTGGCATGGGGATGGGACCAGATGTGAAATAAATTATCTATAGCTGGCTGCTTTAATCAAACTCCTAAGGAACCATATTTGAGTTTTTTAATATTCTCCTCAGTGAACTGATGTACATGTAAACATTAATTCAAGTAACTTACATACATCTTTTTGCTTAGGAAAGCAGACAGAAATAGTCCCTGGATATTTGAGAGGTGCAAGGGTCTCTGGCCAGCCATACCAAAGAAGAGGTATTACATATTCCTTGGAAGGAACACATCCAGGAAGAGCTGTAGGTCTGAGGTCTAGGTATTTCCATGGACAAAGGAAGTTGCACAAGATATGGAAACATATTCACATTCCTCTTTCCACATCAGAATTTTCCTGGAAGATGTAACTTGAGTCTGTATAATGATAAAAGTGGGTAAAATTTCCTCCTTCCTTCTTTCATCCATCAGGAAGAAGGGCTATACCTGGAGGGAATATATAGCAACAAGCATTAATGACAGGTTAGCTGTGGGGAAAGAGGTGTGTGGAAGGGAGAGCTGAGCAGTGTAGGAACTGAGGGCACACCTTTCTGAAGTGTGCTTTAGGAAAAATAGAAGGGAAACCAAAGCTAGCTTTTCCCATACATGTATTTGATGTGGGAAAGCTATGAAAGAATCCCCCTCATGAGCAGAGAGATGTGCCAGGTCTACTTGAATTAAAGTTCCACCTTGGAAACAGAGAGAAATTGTGCAGTAAGGTAAAAACATTTTAATGAGTATGACCTAGGAGTCCTGGGTTCAAGATGTTGCTCCTTCTCAGACTTAAGAGTAGCGTAGTATAGAACAGAACAGCATAGTTCAGTTGGAAGGGACCTACAATGGTCATCTAGTCCAGCTGCTCTCTTCCTCTCAGCATCTTCCTCCCTATTCCCCCTGTTCTCTGTCCTCGTGTTTGTGTAAGTCAGATAACACTGCTCTCTTAGTGTATAGTCATAGTAGCACTTCTTTAGTCTTGGGTGTAAACAGGGTTAAGAACATTAAACATTTTCTTTTCTATGGTAAAGAGAAGCACAGCCACACTGGGGATAGATTCCTTCCTCCATGTGTCTCGTGATGGATAATATTTCCCATAGGATTGGGAACTGGAAAAAACTAGTATTTGGAAGTCTGAGAATAGTTTTAACTATCTTTCTGTCAGCTTTAAATTTGCCTTCTGACACAAAATGCAATTACTTTCTTTCAGTGGCTGCGATGGGAATCAGACTTTAGAAATTCACTTTATTATTTAAAACAGCTTTGAGCGATAGTCAAAGGTTGTTTTCTTTTCTCTTTCTGAACTGCTAAAGTTGATAGCAAATGCCTACACACAATTAGCAGATTAATAATCATGGACTTTAAGACTACTGGAGATTAAGAATTTATCTCTAGGCCTTTCGAGTTCTCAAATGTAATCAATTTAATTAGTTAGGTGATGCCACCTTGAAGAATGTTAAAATTCATTGAGCATTGGGCTGTTGCTGCTCTCCACTTCAATTTGCTTTCCTTCAGAAATTTGTTCTCAGCTGAGTGCTTCATTCCCAGTGAGCCATGCAATAATAGTACATTTTAGAGATTATTTTAATGATTTCTAAATATTAGTCCAAAGTTAAGTCTAACAGAAATAACTAAGTCTGGAAACTGAGGAAACTTTAAATTTGCTCAGTTCCTGGAAAAAGATTGTGTTTCCTGTTACCCACTTTTCTAAATGAGTCCTTTAGATTTTTACAGCTTTTGTAATGTCTGAGTTAA
Organism: Hypotaenidia okinawae; assembly: GCA_027925045.1. Classification (NCBI taxonomy): domain Eukaryota; kingdom Metazoa; phylum Chordata; class Aves; order Gruiformes; family Rallidae; genus Hypotaenidia; species Hypotaenidia okinawae. The sequence goes on from BSDF01000136.1 coordinate 22,650, forward strand.
TACATCTCCTTTCCTACTGAGTTGCAACATCTTGTGTGCCTAGGCAAAAAAAAAAAACAAAACCCAAAATCAAAACCAAAGCATGTGCACAAAAGAAAATGCTAAATGAATATTAAGTTTGCAAAATCAAGTAAACACTAAGGAGACAGGAAACACAAGAATTAACGTTGCCTGAATGGCTTTTAGTTTGGCCGTCTTTGGCTTGTGATGTAATACGTGATTACATACTGGGTTTTGTCATCTGCAAAGCCTTTTGAGCTGTCATGTAATCATCTCAATGGTAATTGGATTAATATTTATAAATACCTGAAGTGTGGGAGACAGAGGGAAATAGCCAGCCTCTTCTTAGTGGTCTGTGGGGACAGGACAAGGGGCAATGGCCTCAAGCTGGAGCACAGGAAGTTCCACACCAACATGGGGAAGAACTTTTTCATAGTGAGGGTGAGGGAGCCCTGGGACAGGCTGCCCAGTGGGGTTGTGGAGTCTCCTTCACTGGAGAGATTCAAGACCCATCTGGATGCCGACCTGTGTGACCTGTCCTAGGGACCCTTCTTTGGCAGGGGGGTTGGACCCGATGGTCTTGAAGGTCCCTGCCAACCCCTACGATTCTGTGATTTCACCTCTAACATGGAATTGCTTTGAAAAACACAGATGACTTTATAGTGAGTTGTTCATTAGTTAGTTGAAATTTTTTTTGGTATAATGGTATTGATAAAGTCTAAAATGACATTGTTGGAGAAGCTGAGAGGGAAGTAATGCACTGTCTACACAGAGAATATAGGATAGAAGTCATACAAGTATGACTTGTCATACATTCTTTCAAAATATGCAAGTGTATGTACTTGGCCTTCAGGTAAAATGAAACTTTTTTGGTCAGTCCAAGGATTAAAAAACATACTAAAAGTTCTTACTGGAAGGAAGATGATCAAAAGGTTAAGCAGGGATTAAAGATTTGCCAGTAAAGACAGGTATGTCCTAAGACATCAGAGAGGACTAGGTTAGCTGTGTTGTGGATACACAACTTGTTCTTCTGCACGTGCTCTCAGAAGAGTTGGTCTGACCTTAAAGCAAATAGATGGTACTACTTCTTAATTGAGTGTTTTATCAGAAAGTGACACTTTGGCATATTTTATATCCACAGATTTTGCTCAGGTTCAAAAGCAATATGGATGTACTCATAGAAGTACATCCCTTGCAGGATTTTCCCTAGAGTAAAGGCACCTACTCTTACTTGAGAAGTCTCTCATTGTAAGTTGCTAGGAAACTAGCATCTTAGAAGAACGTAGAAGATTGCTATTCACTGTAAACTTCTGCTGTAAATAATGGTTAATTTTGCTGAGCTCTTTGATCTGCCCCAGAGGAGCTCACAAAGATGATCAAGGGGCTGGAGCACCTCTGCTATGAAGACAGACTGAGAGAGCTGGGCTTGTTCAGCCTGGAGAAGAGAAGGCTCTGAAGTGACCTTAGTGCACCTTCCAGTATCTAAAGGGGTTCCAGGAAAGATGGAGAAGGACTGGTTACAAGGGCAGGGAGTGACAGGACAAGGCGAATGGGTTTAAGCTGAAAGACAGTAGGTATAGGTTGACTATTAGGAAAAAATCCTTCCCTGTAAGGGTTCTGAGGCCCTGGCACAGGCTGCCCAGAGAAACTGGCAGCCCCTGGATCACTGGTCAGGTTCAAGGTCAGGTTGGATGGGACTTTGGGCAGCCTGGGCTAGTGGAGGGTGTCCCTGCCCATGGCAAGGGGTTGGCACTAGATGGGCTTTGAGGTCCCTTCCCACCTAAAGAACTCTGTGATTCTGTTATTCCGTGAATATGACTGGTTATATACTTAGTTCCATGCTACCTGAGAAGTCCCTTTGCTGCTCCATCAAGCAGCACTCCTCAGGCTGCCCTTTGGACCACACTGTTGATGCAGTTCTCATTTCTGAACTGTGAAGATACAAATTCAGAGTCCAAACCTTCATGAAAGAGGGTTTGGGGTTTTTCTATGTTTTGGAGGGGTTTTTTTGGTTTTGTTTTTCCCCTGCTTTTTTGTCCCAGAGGAGAGTTATGGTTCAAAGACTGCCTTGGAATCACAGCGGGGTTGAGTATTATTTATTGCAAGCTATTGAAAACCTGCTCCTGAAATAGAATGATTAATTTCCTTGCCGGCTCATCAGTGTTCATCCTTCTAGTATCTTTGCAAACTTCCTGAATGTGTCTGAAAATATTTCCATAACAACTACCTGGAATGAGAGAATATCACTGTCTTTGCAGAAGCAGGAAACTGAGGAAGGACACTTCAGCTATCTGATACCGTCATTGCAGTCTGTTTTGTTAAAAAGAATTTTTAAAATTCAGCTCATACATTTATTGTAGATTTAAGTTCCTATCAATTTTGCTTACAACATCTATAGTTTACAAAATAAGCAGCACAGGTAGCAACCAGTCACAAGCAGTCTAGGTGAAACAGGAGGTGACTTCATGGTTTCATTCCCTGTTTTAACCATGAGATACCTTCTTTTCCTCTAATTAACTGTGCCAACCATTATATACTCTGCAATACTTCCAATAAATTAAAAAAACCAGCAGAATCTCCAATATCTTTCACTGCATATCTTTCCTGATATGACATTTGTGAAGAACTGTTTTTGCTGATCAAAACAGATGAAAAAAGCTCTTGCTATGAAACAAAAATATTGGTGCTTGTTCCCTGAAACAACAGGTTCCTTTTGGAGTGGTTTTCACTTTGCTAAGGAAACTGTAACAATCACATTTTAACCTGAAATTTTGTGTCAAGTTACAAATAGAAAATACTTATGCTGTCTGGAACTATTTCCCAGTTTTTTCTTTTGGGAATTGAAAGTATTAAAGAAATTTAATTGTAATTCACACTTTCAGTTCAAACTGTTATTTCTTGAGTAACTAATCTACTAATACAATATAACTCAGCACACTCAGCTAAGAATGCCATGGTTTAGCCCCAGCTGGTAACTGAGCACCATGCAGCCACTTGCTCACCCCTTCACCTCAAGGGGATGGGGAGAAGGATGGAAAAACCTCATGGGTTGTTATAAAGACAGTTTAATGGGAAGACTAAGGAAAAGAATAATAATAACAGCATTAACTATAGTACAAGTGATGAACAAATGCAGTTGCTGACCTCATGCAAAAGGAAAAAAAAAAGAAACACAATGCCCAGTGTGTTTCCAGGCAGTGATCCCACCTCCTGTCTCACCTCCCCAGTTCTATCCAGATATTACAGGGTGTGCAATATACCTCTAGACAGCCTGGGTCAGCTCTCCTGGCTGTGCTCTCCCAGCTTCTTCTGCACCTGGCAGGGTGTGAGAAGCTACGAAGTCCTTGGTTTTGTGTAGACCCTCTAATTGCCCAGCAACAACTGAAACCGTCAGGGGGTTATCAACAGTATTTTGGAATTAGTAAAAGCACAACACTTTACAGCTACTAGAAAGGAAACTGCCAAAACCAGGACAATGATGCATACTAGGTCCAGCCTGAATGCCTTCATTGTGGCTAAGCATAAACATATTCTTCACTTACCTCATTTGCCTATATAACTTAAGTAGTTTCTTCCCTTAAATGTCATCTGAAGTAGAAAAGCTGGAATACTTCAGTCTAAGAGAAAGTGAGGTTTTGTGGTTGCAGATAAGTTATTAATCAAGCCCAAGACAGCAGAATTCTCACTGGAAATACATAAAACTGTATCTAGCAGTGTATCCTTTCAGAACTGTTGTTAATGCAGATGCTGGAGGTTGCTTCCTCTATTCATTCTGACATACAAATTATTTTAGTATGGGGAATAACTGACCGGCACACCTTCATGTGAAGTCCTTCTGCATTTCAGAGTTTGGATGATGTGGAAGGCAGTTTGTGTTGCTTCATCCATCTGTGTACATAAAGACTTTTAATTTCACTTTCCACATATGCAGCTGAGAGAGTTGCTAAGAGTTTTGAGTTGGTAGAGGCTGTGATTCCCCCTCATTACCTAAGTAGTTGCAGAGCAGTACCAGCAAATGGGTAATACACATTTTGATTATTTGATGGTAAGTTAACAGGAAGTATAAAAAGGTATTAGAATCTGCTCTCCTTTATGCACATTTGACTGTGATGAGGCTTTGGGGGCAGATTTAGAAATCCATGCATTTATTATAAATATTTCTGCTCATAGTAAGTATCTCTACTGTTTAAGTCTGGAGTTTAACAACCCCATGCTGTGCTACAGGCTTGGGGGAGACTGGCTGGATTACTGTCAGGCAGAGAAGGACCTGGGGGTGTTGGTTGACTGCAGGCTAAACGTGAGCCAGCAGAGTGCCCGGGTGGTCAAGAAGGCCAATGGCATCCTGGGCTATGTCAGAAATAGTGTGGCCAGCAGGTCCAGGGGGGTGATTGTGCCCCTGTACTGGGCATTGGTGAGGCCACATCTCAAGTGCTGGGTCCAGTTCTGGGCTCCTCGCCATAAGAAGGACATTGAGGTCCTGGAGCAAGTCCAGAGAAGGGCAACCAGGCTGGGGAAGGGGCTGGAGGGCAAATCATATGAGGAGCGGCTGAGGGAGCTAGGGGTGTTCAGCCTGGAGAAGAGGAGACTGAGGGGAGACCTTATCACCACCTACAACTATCTGAAAGGAGGGTGCAGAGAGGTGGGCAATGGTCTCTTCAGCCAGGGGACAGGAGATAGGACAAGGGGAAATGGCACAAAGCTGTGCCAGGGCAGGGTCAGATGTTAGCAAAAAAATTTTTACTGAAAGAGCTGTCGGGATGTGGAACAGGCTGCCCAGGGAGGGGGCTGAGTCACCATCCCTGGATGTATTTAAAAGACAGGTAAATGAGGTACTTAGGGATATGGTTTAGCATAGGACAGGAATGGTTGGACTTGATGATCTTAATTAAAGGTCTTTTCCAACCTTGGGATTCTAAGATTCTGCAATTAAGAAATTATTTCTTGCCATATGTGAATTTCACCTAACTATAGATAATTAAATCTTCTATTAAAGTAGTACCAGAAGGGTATAACCCCCTGTTTTTCAATAGAGAGCAAACAAACCATGCTTCCCTTACAATGGCAAGAAGAATCAAGGGATAGGGGAGGAGCCAAACTGGTAGCAGGGGTGCTGCGAGGTTGGAATCTGTGAGTTCAGATTCTTTACAGGCTTCTTATCTGCTTTTATTGTGGCTAGCAGCAAGGAAAGCTGGAGAGCTCCTACAAACATCAGTGAAAGTACACATCCTGCAAAATCACTCTGAGGCTGCAATTTTCAACCTGTCCTGGTTAAATTTACTGCACAGCTTATTTTAAGTTGTCACATTTCATGTTACAATGTAATCAACAAAACCAAGTAGGAAACAAAATGTATTTTCTGTATTTGCATAACAATCTACTACTTCTGCTTCATCCATTTTAAAAATGTTCTCTCGGAGACTCAAGTTGGAAAAATAATTCTGTTAGCATCAAGGGACACTAGTATTGAAATACAGAGAATAGGGAAAGGCTCATGCTGAAGATTTGTCTGTGCATCTACCTCCATAGCTGCAGCTCTTAGGAAATTAATCTAAAATGGGTGAAAGTTCATGCACTGAGTTATCTGGGAATGCCTATTACAACTAAACTCATGGTGGACTTGCAAGTGTAGACAAAGAGCGTGCTGTACCCAAAGCACTGGGTATGGTAAGTGATCTCTTACAGTCTGAATGTTGTGAAGATTTCAGTAAGGTGATGCACTGTGGAAAAGGAATATTATGTTTAGATAAAGTATTCGTGGGACATTCTGTCTGCTTCATGAGTAAGTGGCAATCGGACCACCTTTTAATTTCTGGTGGTAATTCAGTGTTGCCATAGCAATTAGCCACACAGATATATACCTCTCTTAGGAATTTCCAGGGGATGCAAGGAGCTTCATACACATGACTGAAATTACTTAAGAAAATCCAAGAAGGCTCTCTTTGCTTAGAAGGTGCCACTTGTAGAATGAAATTTATAGAGGATATCCTGGATATCAACCAGGATGAATTTACTCCCTTTGACTGGTCCCAAGGCTCAAGATCAAAAGGATTTCTTATATGTTTGTGCACCACCATAACCACACACAAAAAAATTTTTTGAGTCTCTACAAGGAAAAACTTGAGTATAGATTTTCTTTGCAAAAGACAAGGTACAAAATGTAGGGAAAGATGTCATTTGCTCCAGTGGAGATAGGAAATAGGAAAATAGTAAATATCTAGAAGCTTGAGCTGAGGTTTCCAATATAGATTTTGTGATAACCTCTAAGGTGGAGGACAAGTGTTCCTTTACAAATGTACTTTTTTTTCTGAAAAACCCAGCAGGCAAGGGCAGAGCAAGTAATCTGAGGAAAAAGCTATGAAAGCATTTTCTCTCCCTCCAAGGATTTTACTAGTGTCTGTTTCTCTTGAATTAGATGTTTAAAGATTCAGTCAGGGGGATGGAGAGATCTTACTCTGCACTCAATATTCTTTTTTCCCTGCACTGCTGAGATGTTTTTTTCCCCTCATCATTTTGTCTCTGGTGACAGGAGGTGCCCAGGCAGGAATCTAATGAACAACATGACCACGGTTATACTTTTTTTTAATCAGGTTTCCTTGCAAACTCTGTCTCCATTTGATACCTTATTTTCTTTCTCCCCATGCCTTTTTTTTGTCTGTGTAAACAGCAGTTCTGCTTATCGTGCCTAGTAGTCCAGGAGGAGGCATAGCAAGAAAGGTAGAAGCAACCTCCTTGGGGATAGCAGCAGGAATGGATTTGAGCACTTTCTTAGGCTTACCCTCTGAATGGGAGGTTTGAGTAGTTCAGAGTTCTGCTATGTGGACAACTGTGTGGAAGTTTAGGAATATGTTAGGAGAGCGACATGTGGCATACAAGAGGGAAATTGGGACAGGCAGCATTGCAAGAGGCTACTAACTTTGAAGTGAAGACTCTTTCTGTTTCATGTCTTGAGACAGTAAAAATTGCTCAGCCACCACTGATTTGAGAAGGTCCCAGAGAAATTTTTACTGGAGACTTTTTTCATCTATCCTTAATGAATTTTTCATGACACAGAACTAAGGATATGACTTTAATGCAGGGAAGATTTCTAACAATATAGAATATTCAAATGAATCCAAATGTTTCAAAGTCAGTTTGTATTCTTGAAGAGTGAGCAGTGATTAAGCTGTCTCTGTAAGATCTTCAGAAGAAAAGTGCTTATGAAAAATAGAGAGTCCTCCATGGTGGATAAGTCGTGAGCATGTGTTTTTAACCACCAGGAGCCAGAGACCAAGTTTCTGGAGTAGTATCTTAATCCTAAAATCAAGGTTTAATTGTCATAGAAGCCCTATTTTGAGGGACGTTTCAAGTTGCTGCATATGAAACAGTGTGATGTAAATCTGTGTTATGCATTTGTAAGTTATTTAGACAAGGAAAGTGACAAGCAATATGATAATTTTTTACAGTTTGAAACTTTTCATTTTCTTAAACACTGTCTTGCTCTCTGTGAGGAAATGGTAATGGATGTTCATATGCCCTACATTAAATGCTCGTTACCAGGGTCAGTAAAAAGCCACAGAGATGAGCTCCTGAGCCCAGAATTGTCTAAGCCTTGACTAGTTGTGTCTGTCTTTCTAATTTGTAACCCAGAACATTACATAGCATTCAGCATTGTGTAGTTCCATCCTTCTTTGGCCTGGTGGAAAACATGTTTGTTTAATGTCATTGGCTGTTGATACACAGCGATCGCTTCGTGATCAGTGTGGTCAAGATGGCCTCCAACATCAACCTCAAAATCCTCTTTTTGCCAGTAACCGGTCCGGTTGGGGTGCCTCCCCTCACTGGCTCACTCACCAGCTGTGTCAGGACATTGTCTTCTGCACACTCTAGGAGCCTCCTAGACTCTTTCCTCTCTGCTGTATTGTATTTCCAGCAGACAAGGGACTGGTATAATTTACAGGCCACAGGTCTTAAGACCAAGGAAGAGTAAAAATTTCACCATTATGTATTGGAGTTCTGCCCTTTGTAAGGTGGGTGTGATGTGGACTAACCCTCTACTGTCTAAAATACTTTCTCCCAAAAGGAATGTGGAGCTCTCCTTGGATGGCTGCTTTTCTCTTGGAGGCAGAACTACGATAAAATTGACTGACTTTCTTTACAGAAGTAGTTTTTGAAATATGCCTTTAACTGCACTGGAACAAGATGATTAGGAGGAAAGCAGAGAGAGGAAGGTGCATCTGGTATTAGTGTAATTCTAAAGAAATGGCAGTGGCAGACAGACTAGGTTTAGAAATTGCTTGTAAAAATGACTTACCTGTGTAAATATGCCTATGTTCATAGCAGTTTTGCATCTTTGTTTTCTGTCCAATGGCTGCAGTCTCTATGTTCTGTTTGCCTTTGAATGTTGCAGATCTGTTGGACTGAAGGCATATTTAAAATTGAATCAGTGTCATAGATGCGTTAATGATTTCAGCTACATGCAGTTTAAGATTATTGTCTGCTTATTTCTCCAGGATTGTGTTTTCTTGTAAATGGCAGATTGAAAGAGTCAAGTTAAATAGCAAGAATCACATGAGACTGCTTCTGGCGATTCATCTTCAGCTATACTTTGACCAGTCATCTGAATGCTATCATGAAAAGTGAAGAAACATTGAAAAATATTTTATTGACATCAACAATTCAGCAGAGCAGTGTAATTTATTTATTGGCTTTATAATACATATTTCCTTTAGCAAGTATTGCAGTCTCAATGCTGTTTCTGTTTGCATGGTTTGGATTTCCCATACACTAAATCATCCACTTACACCCAGTTGTTGTTAGTAGAAGAATGTTATATGCACAATATAATCTTCAAATAAATGGATTGGGGTAGAAGGGGGGTTTTTAGATAGCAGCACCTGCAGGCTTATTTTGACTGGTAAAAATATCCCTGAAAAGTCAAAGCAGTTGTAAATGTGGAGTGACATAGTTCTGAATCTGTTCTCTTGAGGAAGGTCAGGGTTGTCAGAATTTTATCAAACAGGAATCTGTGGAGAGAGTTAGATTCCTGCTGCATCTATTTTGAATCTAGGAGTTTTGTTTCTACTACAACACTTTTATTATGTAGACCTTCATGAGTTTCTGTTAATAAAGAACATTGGTTTTGCTTGTACAGTCACTCCCCCATGCTTGCCTGTAGAATTTATTGGGAGAAAAAAAAACGAAAACAAACCTGAGAGGTAGGCAAACCAGTGTGAGATTTAAAAGGAAGTAACCCATTTTAGAAGCCTTTTGAGGTGATGATGATAACAATTAAAAACTATACATCAGTTAGACTGTGTTTTCTTATGGACCTGAGAAAGTGGTTATTATTATGAAAGTGGTAATTATTATGAAAGACAAGTCCTTTCAGATCTTCTGTAAGGGGTACGTAAGAAGGAGGTGGAAGGCTCCAGGCATCTCCGTCTTCCAAAGCTTTCCATGTTCACATTTGCCCTTGCAAGTGAAAGGATGGCAGGCAGTGACTGGTACTGTGGAGCCTGTCCTCACCTGCTTATCTCCTTACCTACAATTTTTGGCTGTGAAGGGAGGGGCAGGGTGATTTGTCTCAGGCAGTGTAATGAATTACATCCCTGGTGTAATACAATGAAGGCTATCCCATGGCTCACTCCTTCCTGAGACAGAGTTGTTGCCACCATGCAAATATTGATATATCCCTGAATAATGCGTAGGCACAATAAGCTCTGTGCATGTCTAAGTAGGAATTGCATTTATACGTAGATGGGAAAATGTGCAATTTTACCCACCTAGGTAAAATGATGTTGTATATACATTTTAAGAATAATTGTCTGGTTTAACAGCTGAAAAGTTGACACAGAACACAATCCAGCTGAGTATCTGTAATTAACCTGATTTATGCAAGTCTGGAAAGCTCCCAGGGAGTAGTTGGTTAGAAGTTGTGGAAAACTAAAAATAGTGAAGTGATTCAAATTCCATATGTTGAACCTATTTATGTATGGACAGGCATTGTTTCCAAGTAACTTGTGAATGTTGCTTAGAGTTTATAATTACTATACTTCTATTCGAAATGTTTAAATTAGTATCAATTTACCAGATTTCCTATTTTAAGAATGTCCTAACATTTTCAAACATCTCCCATGAATACATTTTATATGTTAATATTTGCATGTCATCTAGGAATTTCTGGTAGATAGATTTTAAAAATAATTTATATGCAACCATTTCTTACAATACCTTGTTGATTTTTTTTAAAGTGCCTTTTCACATTAAAATGATAAGAAAACAGTTTAATATCTAGTTAGACTACCATCAAGTTGTCACCCAGTATTTTACATTAGATTGGGTTATAACTGTCCGTGTACTTTTTACTTCTTTTCCCAGTATTCTCATGGGAATCCTGTCAACAAAAGAAATTTTGTGGAATTTGGTTTATTCACAGGTAACAAATTTTGTTCCAGTTAAAGACCACAAAGTAATTAATGCTTCATTTGTCATTATATAAAGTAGTTCAGTACATTTCTCTGACAACAGCATTTCATTTTCTCTGTTTCAGTGGTGTTCGATATCTAAAAACTCAAACATGAAGGTAGTTAATATTTATGTTTAATATAAAACTCAGATTTAATAGCCAGATCTTCAGTTACTTAACCTTAGAAACCAGAAAGCATATTCAACACTCAAAAAAAGGCCAATTAATCTTAGTACAAAACAGCACGTACAGCTTACATGTTCAGTATTTGCTGAGCACCTGGGACCTAAATCGACATCTGCACAGTGTTTGTGTGTATGAAACAGCTCAAAGGGAGTTATACAAATGAATTTGGGGCAGGTACTTCAATAAACTAAGTTTTCTTACTGCAGAAAACCCAGGCAAAATTTAATCAAGAGGACATTCATCATAACATTTTATTGTGTGTATGTCAATATCCCGTTTCCAGGATTTGATGCAATACCTAACTTTATATTTAATTGTCTCCATAACTAAATCATTCTTAAGAGCTCTCAAAGCCTCATGGCCCATATGTGCTGAGGAGGACTTGCTGAACTGCCATATTCCTGGTTTTTCTTTTTTTTATATTAACTGCTTCCTGCCTCTCTGTACTGAGCTGTCTTATCCACAGCCAGGTAACACTGGACAACAGTGTTAAAAAAAAAAAAGTAATACATGTTTAGTCGCTCTTTACAGTACCTATGTTTTACTCTGAAACTGTTTTGATGATAATGACCTGCACTGAATGCTCACATAAAAGATAAGTCTAAGAGGGAGCTTGAGACCAGTGACTCATTTCGCACAGTCCTGATCCTAGTTTTTTCTTCTAATACCATATTTAAGCAGTTCTAATCAAAACTGTAGAAATGTTTTGGATTTTTTTTTTAAATCTAAGCTAAAGTAGAAAATCAGTACAATTCTTGAGACATTCTTAATTTTAAACTTTATTGAGGACAGAAAGTAACCATATAGTTAGTCTAAACATTATAGCACAGGTCTTAGAGGTCAGATGAGATAAGTAACACCTTAATGTCATGATAAGGTGACTCTGACTGAACACTAAGCTGCTTTGCATGAAAATTACATAGCTCACCAAGTCATTATGGCAGGTGGGTCTCTTAATACCTGGCAAGCAGTCACATGTGTTTTCCTACATCTCTTCCTAATTCCACCAGGTGAAAATGCTTCTTAGTTCAACCAGAAAGCAACTGTAAAACAGATGTAATATTTCAGGCTGGCTGATTAGTTGGGAGAATTTGAAACACTGCATGATTCTAGAATTCAGGGGGCTGGAAAATCGCTCACAATCACACATTTTCAGGTTTGTTGGATGACTAACCACTTCTGTGGTCATATTATTAGAATTGCCTCATAAACCACCAAAAGAGGAGGGCGAGGTCAGAAGGTCAGTCACAATCCTGAGAATCTGGATGTGTATTCGACCATTTTAAAAATGGTCTCTCAGCTGTTGTGTTAATAGAACTTAGATCGATCCTTTGTTTTGTACAAACACATTTAAGGTCATCTTAAAAGAAGCATGGATGTTTTCTGATTAACTTGAGTAAATCTGGTTCTCCTTCTCCCCTGAACTGAAGAACAAAAGATTCTCAGCAGCCATTTTCTGAGTTTCTTTGAATTGCTTAAATCTGTGCTTGCGTGACAGTTTCAAAGCCATGAGGAGACACTTCTAATTAGGAAACCTACTTCATTCTCTCATGCATTTTTTAAAATGAGGAGTCCTTGTACAAAACCAGCAAAAAAATCCACGAGTGACATCTGTGGATTCCCCTGCATGACAGAGCGCAAAGTTCTGATGTTCTGGCTGGGGCAAGTCTCTTCGTTCCCTTAAGGAGTAGCGCTCTCACAAACATGCAGCTGTGTGGAGGCTGCTGTGCATTTTTAACAACAGTGTTTTCCTTTTAGGAAAGGGTCTGAGCTTGCTGATGCTGTATCATAGTGTGGAACACACAGTATTTATATTTGTGAGTATGCTAACTTCATAATTAAAGACACCAAGCCTTGAAATGCACTGTAGGAAAATAGTCTTGCAAAATGGAATGCAAATCTTAGAGCAAGCAGGCAACAACTGGCAGGTATAAAACCAGTCCAATTGAATGCCTAGTGCAAATTCCTAAAATCCAGCCACTAAGTTTGAAGCCTTGTCAAAACTTCATTAACTTTAATGAGACTTTAAATACACATTCGAGGAGACAGGTTGTAGGGTTGAGGCTCAAATTAATACTGAGTTGTTGTATGACAACTTACTAATAACATTAATCTTTCTACGACCTGTTCTGACAGGTTATTTTGTAAAGAAGACAGGACTTTTATTTTTCATTGGAGGAATTTTTTTTCTTGTACCTGATTGCCCAGGAACACCGTGTCAGATTATCTCCTTGGGGCTGGTGGAGTCCTTGTTTTATCCCTGTCTGTATGTGTGTGTGGTTACATGGTTTCCTCTCGGAGGACACAAAGGTGTCTTGTGCATCCTTTGTGTCCTTTATCTGCTTCCCTACTGATTGACTGTGTTTGCATAAATAGCATGCATGTTGAGAAATTTGTTTGGGTTTTTTTCTCCTTTAGAAACAAGATTTTTATGGTTTTTTTCCTTCAGAAAACACAGGTCATGTGAGATGATTTTTCCTCCCGCTGTTTGGCGTGCTGTTAATGTTGGCTCAGTCAGCTGGACCACTCTGCACCATGCTTGTATGTTTTGTTAAAAGCTAGATGTGTGTTTCCAAATACAAACCAGCAGTTAATATTAGGTAGAAGCCTGTGAATTAATTGTGTAATGTACATGTGAAAAATGATGACTGATTGAAAGGTTCTACTTCTGTCTCCTGTAAAGTCGGCTCTATTTTTTCTAAGCAGCAAGTCAGGTTTTGTTTTAGAGAAAGTCAGTCTGCTTGGTGTGCTTTAATGCCAGACGTCTTTGAAAGCCACTCCATCCACCATACTCTTCCAAGAAAAGTAAATGGAAAAGAGCAACAACTAGTAGGGAGACAGAGAGGAGGAAGAAAATACATTTCCAGATTATAGTCTGGGTGTTCCTGAATGCATACAAATAACAAAATTTAATTGTTGTTTGTTTCCTCAGAATCTCTGGTAGCATTTGATGGATAATTGATAATACCAAGTGACCAATGCCCAGACGCTCTTTGTAGCTTTAGAGTGAAAGCAAATATGTGCCTATTAAGGACCATCAATGTAACACTTAGAAGTCAGGATATAATCAACTTAATCATTCTCAAAGTTTTTTCCATTCAATTTTTATTTGGCCACATTTTAAACATCTGGTGCAAAAATGGGAAGTACTAACGTGAGGAACCCATCAGTGTGGCTGCTGGGGTGAAAAGGGGGATTTGTCAAAGCTGCTGGCTGTGAACTATAGCTTGCAAATTAGAAAGAAGAGCCAGTAATGCAAGCATTAGAAGAAGGACAACTGCTAATTATTCAATTTTACTTCAATCATTCCTAATTTATTGTTTTGTTCGGTTTTTGGTGGGTTTTTTTGGTTTTAGTTGCCAACCCAGTTTTTCCTGCTCACTGCTGTTAATGTTTTTACTCTTAAGAGTGACAGCACTGGGTTCTGCAGATATACCTTTCTTTCCTCTTTCCTCCTTAATGCAGTTTTAGTACCATATTTACACTGCATGTTTCATGTGGCCCCTAAATTTAAAAAACTGTTACTGTGAAAAAATGAATTGCTGACTTGTTGTAAAGTCATTATTAAGAAGCAAGCACCCAGGAAAGTCTCCCTGTTGTGAGTGTTTACTGCTTGCTTGCTACTATGACTTATTCTGTATACCATTCCCTGAAGCTGTTACTTAATGGGGATGGACAAGCTATCAGATAAATTGTATCACATGGTGAGTTGATTGTTTGGTGCATTGAGCCTTAGCACATACGGCAAGTAAATTTCAGACATTTTTTGTATTGGTAAAAAAATTAATACTTCAATTTAAAGTATTCCATTAAGGGTTTTTTAATGCCACTTTGGACATGGCTACTGTCAGACTGCTGCTTGTTTGTATGTTTGAACCTCTTAAAAACCAGAAGAGTTTACACATGACCTGTCTTTCTGGTTAAAACAGAAATTATTAGAATTATATTCTCTACATTAAAGCTTTCAAAAAATCATAAATTCATTCAAATCATGACTCAAGGATAAGTCATGAAGTGCTCTTCTCATTTTGAAAAGCAGAGTTATTTTAATGTACTCTTGATTTTCTTTAGTCTCTTGATTCAGTTTATGATCACTTCTATTCCCCAAATTCATATATAAGATATAAACTTCATTTTATAAAGCAGACTAAAAGACTTGAGATGTTCATCTAATTCCTTGCTTGTACTCAAGTATTTAAAGAAGAAACTAAACCCTGTGAAATAGATATGCTTGGTGACACTCTGGAACAACAGTAGATAGCCACAGCGTGCTTTCATTGTCTTGCCTGACAAAGAATTGGGTCGTACCCATATTTCAGTTTTGTCAAAGTGTTGTTTGGAATTTGTCTTGTTTTTCTGGTTTTTTGATGATTGCATTTTGTTAGGATGTAGCCTGAGAGCGAATGGAATTTTTTTCATTCAACAGTGCCATTGTGGTGGCCTTTTCCATGGGCTGTGGGGGCACACCTGCTCCACCATGGGTTTCTCCATGGGCTGCAGGGGCATCTCTCTCTCCAGCACCTGGGCGCCTCCTCCCCCAGCCTTCCCAGCCTTTGGTGTCTGCAGAGTCTCTCCCACCTTCTCACTCCCTTCTCTGGGGGCAAAAAGTGGAGATCCACTGGCATTTTCCCTCCTCACTGTGATTCCCAGAGGTGCTGTGACTGTCACTGATGGGCTCAGCCTTGGCCAGCGGTGGGTCTGGCCTTGAGCCGGCTGGTGTTTGCTCTGTGGGGCCTGGGGGAAGCTCCAGCTGCTGCTGGCAGAAGCTGCCCCTGCAGACCCCTCCCTTCCTCACCAGAACCTAGCCATGCAGAACCACAATAACAACAACATAAAGCAAAATAAAACATTCAGCTGATGTATTTTCCTATTTTTAATTCAGTGTTGCTCAGTGTACCTCATGCACAGCCAGCAGAAAGTACGGTGTGGAAATGTTTTGAAAAACAGTGTTTCTCCCTTAAACTTGACATTAAGTTATGATTACCATGTTTTGGCTTTGGGTGGCAACTGACATTCTGTAAGTAATTGCATCTCCAGTGAAGTCCAAAAAACATATACGCTACAGCTGAAATAATGAACAATCACAGTAATTGATGATGAAATACAATTAGTATGATGAATCATAGTAATTTATGATGAAATTCATAACTCTTCAGGACTGCCAAGAAAGCCTGATGTGTGAGATGAAAGCACAGAATCAACTACGTTTTAAATCTATTCAAATAGCTACTTCATATGAGCTCCTAATCCTTGAAATTCTGCATAACACACCCAACTGTGATTTGTGGATAGAGGTGTAGAACGCTATTTAATTTTGCACGTGCTAGCACCTGTCTGGTTTAGGGTTTGGGGTTTTTGTGTTAGTTTTTGAAAAGACAAGCAAGGATGCATAAAGTAATAATTGTAACCTGTGTTTAACCATTGCACATGAATTGTTTTCACTGTCAGTCCTTGACACCTGCAGTATGGGGGCTACTGATGCTAATATATGAGCTGTTTCAACATTAGCTCACTACCATGCAAGCCAAAAGACAGGTTGGAATAGAATTATCATATCCTTTTCTTCTTAGTCCACTTAATAAATGCTTCTAGACGAGGATGTATCATATATTTATATTGAATTTTCTTAGACACAGGATCCTACCGCTAAAAGCCTTTGAGTGGTTAATACAAACTCAACATCAGCTTTTCAATGAGCCTGTCTTAACTGTCCCTTTAAGCCAGACCTCTTAAGACACTCCTCTTTTACGGAACAACTGTTTTTTTCCCCTGCCCAGCTGGTCCCTGGGCAGGGTCAAACCACCACAGTTGTGATGTAACAATGTTCATAGCCATTTTCAAGACAAGATCTCAAAACAAGCTACTATTCCCTAATAATGACTTTTCCCACCAGCTCCTGTGTAATAAACCTGTAGTATGATTATTTATTTTTTTTAAATAATCCTCATTGGCCTTTTAAAGGAAGAGAGAACAACACAATCTGATTGCAGAAATCAACACTTCAGAATCTTCCCCTAATTATGGGCCAGATAATCCTTTTTGATTTTTGACATAGAGAGGGTGATAATAACAGCAAAACTATTAAATGGCTGAAAATCTGTTGGTACACAGATTTGGCTTATCTGATGTTATTTGTTGCTATCTGATTCTTTCCCCTTTTCAGCTTTATGTGCTTTGAAATAGGACTAGAGGTGGAAGAGATGTGTTAAGGCTGCACATGATGCTGTTGGCTCATGACATAAGAAATACCCTGGGATTACACAATTAATATTTTTCATAGTTTAATATTCTGGCTGGCAAGTATTTTTAGAGGGACAGGAAAAAATGACCAGGTGGAAGCATGGTGAGATGGCAGCAGAACTGAGCTGGAACTGGAGGAATAGTCAGTCAGTGAGGGAGTAGCTGTGCAGAAACCCTTTTTTCCTTAAAGTGCAGAGAACTTTATAATTAATATAGTCTGTGTTTATTAACTTGGTTTCCCAGCTCCCTTATCATTAAAATAAATATTGTTTTATGCCTGCTGCAATTCCAGAAGGGAAACTTGGGTTAGGTCTGGATATTTGCCTCCATACAGCTTTCTTCTCTCCAAAAATACCAGATTCTTGTCTTAGTCTAAATGTCAGGAAAATCCTTAGATTATATTGTGCAGTATCCACGGAGGTGAGAGTGAGTCACTTGTCTGTCATAGTAAACTGGAGTCATAACCTGGGCTTTGTTACAGGTATTTTGCCAGGTATTGGATTTATTTGCACTGAATATATGCCTAATTACAATAGCAAATATCTTTGTAAGTGTTCAGAAAATGGGCTTAATTATTTTCCTCACAGCACATTTATTCCTGTATCAACTCAGTGACTTTGACAACGTTTTTCCCAGTTTATTTTGATGTCGAAACAGATAACAATCAAGGGATGGTTAAGCATAGAAAATGTGTTGTCTGTATACATTGCGGGGGGCGGGGGGGGGAAGAAGGGAAGCATTTGTATTGCACACTGAAAATGAGTTCTCCTTGATTTTATTCTCAATCGAATAAATATCTTGTTTATCACTTAGGTTAATTAATTCATCAGGCTGTGGCTTACAGGTACCCAACTAGGTGATCACTAACATGTCGTGGGTGTATCCCCAAAGCTTTTTTTTTTATTTTTAATGCCGGCTGTGAAGTGAAAAATAACAAAGGGGCTGTTAAGTCTATCACTTATAATCAGCACTTTTTGAATGTAGTAGTAATAGTGATTTT